>WOGO01005242.1:0-12595 GCA_015342085.1 Leptinotarsa defecta | reverse complement strand
GGTGCTATTGAGTGGCCACCGAGGTCACCAGATTTGGCGCCACCTGACTTTTTTCTGCGGGGTCACCTCGAGTCAGTTGTTTATGAAACTCAACCTGCGTCACTTGGGGAATTGCAAGAAAGAATTACGCAAGCATATCGCGCCATTACTAGAACAACATTTGTCAAAGTTCGTACATAATTTGAAAATAGGCTGTATTATTGTGCACAAAACAACGGAACCCACTTTCAACATTTACTTAATTGACATTTTTAATGAACCTCAATAAATATTCCATTCAAGCCAAAGTTTCACAATTATTGCTTCACCCTCTACAATTATCATTTATACCATTGGATAGCATGTTTTATATTCTTCTCAATGATGTATCACCAGTAGGGGTTTGCGATTTAAACTTTTTGTGTTTTGGTGGGTTGGGCCTAGGGGGTTGATGGGGGTGAGTTATCTTTCATGTCACTTTAGTTCCCCCTTACCATCCTAGAAACGGTTTCAAGCATTTTTCGATATCCGCTTTCGTTCATGAGATATAGCCCATTGTAAGTTTTAAAATTGACACACTGAATATTAGGTTGTGAGGATTTCTGTCAATGACATTTACGTGTGGATTCACTGTTCATATATTTGAAAGTAGTTGTTCAAAATATATTTTAACTTTCACTTTCTGATGATAACGATAATATTAAATTTTATAATTATAATCAAAAATGTTCAATTCGAACTACGGAAACTCTATCACGACCAATCTGTTAAGGTGGTTGTCCTGATTGCCTCTGCTTGGGGCAATTGATTCCCCGGCCCAATGATCACGTACTTCAAGGTGTAAGAAGGGGCCATTGGTTTTGTTACATTGGCGAGTGCTCCCGAATGTATCGGGGCTTCGAGAAAATTATATGTTAGGTATATATAGAGTTTATGAAAAAAATATAAAGGTTATATGACAAAATTTCCCATTTCAAGAGAAAAGATTCTTCGTGAAACGTTATCCCTCACGAAAAACGAACAATAACAAGCCTTGATAATATCATCTGAAATAATGACGAAACGTCAACCTTTGAAGATTATACAGGGTTCAACAAAAAAGTATGTCAAAATCAAACCACAATTTCTGGAGTCAAAAATAACTCGATTCATTATAACTTACTTCAATGCAAATATGCATAGAAAAAAGGTTACAGCCCTTGAAAAGTACAAAATAAAAATCGATTTCTATCGATATTGCATGAACATTTTTCAATGGAGATCAATTCACGGCTTTCTTATCGTAATAACATTTCTTTCCATATGAAACCCCAAAATCTATTCAGCCCATGAAAATTTTAGGGTGATATTGAACCCCTAAAACACTCATAAATTTACTGCGCCTCAAAAATGAATCGAAATCGTGGCACTATACTCTGTGTGCTTCTTATTGTTCCATGTCCTAATCTGGTTTCGTATCAATGATTTTGGTACCCCCAGAGCTGGTTCAGGACCTATATATAAAGTTAATTATTCGCGTCTAGCGCATTCATCAGCTTTATCATTAACTGTGATTCCTGAATGCCTTGGCACCTATTACAAAGTTCATTTTTTCCTGTTTGCAAGTTCATTCAGTTCTTCATGACATTCCCAGGCCAGTTTTGATGTCACCTTCGGGTTTGTCAAAGCCCCTAGTGCGCTCTTGCTGTCAGTAAAAAATATTTCATTTCTTTGAGGTCTCAATTTAATAAGCCTTACACACTGCAAGATAGCATACACTTCCGCCTGATAGACGGATGTGTATAGTCCTAGCGGATAGCTGTAGTTCAAATTTCTATCCGCTCGATATATTCCAGCTCCCGTTCCATGTTCAGTCTTCAATCCATCGGTATACCAGGTGTTTTTTCCAAACATGTTTTCGGGATGACTAATAGTATTTCACTCTTCACGGCTTATGATTCTGGCCGTGAAGTTTGTGTTAAAGGTGTACTTTGGTGTGATGTGGTCTGTGCACATATTCAATATGTGCTCCTCCACACGTTTCGAAATTTCATGGGCTTAACCATCATCGTGTATAGCCAATATACCATGTCTAGTTTTAGCCCCCCTGTTTTTCCATAGGTGCGTCTGGCGAGCATAAATGCTACCTCCGCTTTTCTCTTCATCCTGTCCAACTGTTGGTTCCAGGTCAGTTTGGAATTGGTTTGATACATTATTTTTGAAGTTTTTTTACCTCGTTGCACTTTTTCGAAAAGCCAGTGTTTATCAAAAATTTTGAGTAACAAAAAGTAGGTTACAATAACTGAGTTCTCATTTTATCTGCAGCTACAAATGAAATGGGTAATAAAATTTTGTTAAACGGTTTCATTGGAAAAAAAGATAATAATATTGTCCTAGGTAGCAGTCATCACACCACACTCCTCATCAATCTACGGTATTGATAAAAAATTATAAAATTGTTAGGCGTAGCATAACCTGAGTTACGTTACCTAGGACCATCCTAATCATTTTTTAGTTTTTAATACATTATCTACATCATTATCATCTTTTTTTTCTCAATAAAACCTTTCAACATAATTTTCTTTGCTTATTTAATTTTCAAGTTTTCAGTGCTTGATTTTGTTAATGAATTATCATTCTGTTGAGTTTACTTATTGCAGTATTATCAAATCAAATCAAAATGTACTTTATTGTCGAAGATAAAATAGTCAAAGAAAAAATTGTCAAAGTTTTATTATTTTAAAGAATATAAGGTTTACAAATTGTAAGTAGGGTTTGAAATTTGAACATTTGGTGATTTCAGAATTTTGGGGTGAAAAAGTAGGTGAAAAGTAGAACAAAAAGTTAAAAAAGTCACATAGTTTGAATACCACTAGGTACTGAAACACAATAATTAAAACTAATTGTTTATATAATTTGAATTTCTGTCTGAATAGAATTCGTCTGAATAAAAAAGGCATTTGAAATCAGAAGCTTTTTTACAGACTTTCTAAATTTAGTGGTACATGCCTTTGATCTCAATTGGCAAATGGTTAAACATTTTTTTTCTCCATTATATATGAAAGATCTCTCAATTTTTGATGATATTGGAATCGGTAAACCTATATGAGCTTATGTCTGGTATTTCGTTGAGGTGCAGCGAAAATTTCCGTCCTATACTTTTTTTGCATCAGACATGCCATTTCCAATATAAGTATGGGAGGCAAGGTCAAGATTTTATGCCTTCTGAATAAAGGTCGACAGGAATCCATGAATCCAACTCTACACATATTTCTAACTCCTCTTTTTTGTAGTACAAACACCCTATCAAACATGTGCAGGTTATTTATGTAACCTTCAAAATCCAAATTTTTATCAATTTTTAATCCCAGAACCGATCCTTGTGGATCACCACAAGTAACTGTCTGGAGATGGGATATGTTGTCCGGAAGTTTGACTTTCTGAGTACGTTCTGAAAGGTACAAGGTAATATGTAATCAGCCATTTCGTAATTGCAACCATCTTGAATTCGCTACTTTTTCAAAGTGTGCTACTATATCAGTCAAGCCCTGTCATTTGATAACCATACTGAGGTAGTTAGGAAATAATATGTAAATCGCCATTTTGTAGCTGCGACCATCTTGGTTTTACAATGATACAGAATTTGTTGAATTGTATTTTCATCAAAACTAAATGTGTGTACCAAATTTCAGATGAATCTGTCAACACTAAGGGGGTCAAACTTCAATTACTAAATTTGGCCCAAACAAGCAAACAGGACAAGCAAAATGAAACCATTCAGAAATATATACGAATGTTTGGTATTCCCTAAAATGAATGTTTGAAATTACTCGGTACCAAAAACCGAATTTTTTGGAAGAATTTTGACGAAATCGATTTGTACTTTAAATGATTCGATGCCTCAGTTGTTCGCCGATTATTTCAACTGAATACCCATCCTCTTTCATAAAACTCCAGAAGTAAAAATCAATAGGATTGAGATCTGGACCAGAAATTGGTGTATCAGGGCCACTTTCAATCCAACATCTAGAGAACAGACTGAAAAGATTTTCCCTAACTTTACCTCTTCCAAGTATTCTTGTAAAACCACAAAATTTTCAGGACTCCATTTAGATTCTGCATTGAGTTGGCAAGTTCACATAAATTATGTTTGCAAGAGAATTAACACCAGTTTTTACGCATTGGTACAACTTAAAAAAGGTTATGAATGGAGAGCATTTGTTGAACATTCACTATGCGATGGTTTATTCAATACTATCTTACAATGTGCTTTTGTGGGGGGAGGATATTAACATCAGTCGAGCATTCATCATGAAGGTAGCTTTATCATTGAATAAAATATTAATAATGAAATTGACTGTTTTCAGCTTAGAAACAGTCACAAAATCCCATCTAGTAATTCTTGAATGGTTGTTGAGTGAGGGATGCAACTGCTGTTGCTTCAATCTTCTTTAAATTCTAAAATGTCTTCATCGTTTGTATCCCGTGAACGACTACTATCAATGGAAAGAAATATTCGTCTGTTTGGTGTATTCCCATTGGGACATTTTTCCGCATAACAACGTGCAGCTGCTGCACTATTCCCTTGGCATTCACCTGTGATTACCACAATCACAGATAATTATCTGAAACCCTGATTTAGCCTGCAAACGTATCAACCATTGTAACAAAAATTTTATTTTTTCCCAACACTCTTGAATTGCTCAATCATCGAAAACTTCAATTGGCAGTATGTAATTGTTGAAGCAACTGTTTGTTATTGAATCAAGGATACTACAAGTGTTGAAGAGCCAAACAATGAATTTTCAAAGAGCCCTACATCTCGATAAAAACAGACTGGAGAAAGTAGAACGAGGTAAAAAAATATCAGAAATTGAGTATTCAACCTATGGTGTCACAATATAATCTCAATTCTAACGCATAGAAAAGTTTGGAGGGTTTTAGGAGTCCAATATCCCCTGAAATTTTTATGGGCTGAACAGATTTCGTGGTTTCATATGAAAATGATTGTCTTACTATAAGAAAGTCTCAGATTCATTTTCATTACAAAATATTGAACAGTTCATCAAATATTGGAAAAGTCGATTTCAATTTTGTACTTTCCAAGGGCTGTAACTTTTTTATGTGCACATTTGCATTAAAGCAAGTTATATTAAATCGAGTAATTTAATTGTTGGCCTACCTTTTTGTTACACCCCGTATATTGATGTTTCAATCATAGTGAAATCAATGTATCAATGTGGAAATTGAAGTGAACAAAAATGAATGGAAAGGAATATAATATAGAGAAAACGTTGAATCTAATAACAGCCCTTTTATCCTCACCTCTTTTCTTTTCAGGTATTTTTTGTCCTCCGCAAAAGTTTTCGACAAGTGTCATTCCTACATTTATACCACCATTCTGGGATGGTTCTTGCTCTATGGTTTGCAACAAGATCATATGGTGGAGGACACTCTCTAATTATAGGAGCTTTGAACACTATTGTGCACGCTGTAATGTTCTTTTACTATCTTCTAACGAGTATTGATCCTTCTTGGAAAAAAAGTATAACGTTCAAGCGTAGTTTGACCCAAATGCAAATAGTAGGTATATTTTGTCTTGAAATGGAATCATTGAGTTTTGATCAAAAATTTCACCATTCATTGAATATATATTCAACAAGTGAAGACGATGAAATCTTCCCTTATGGAGACACCATCTGCATGGTCGAGAGAAGACTCAGTACACGAATACCAAAGATAAACGAGGCTTCCTAAGGAAGCCGAACGAGATTCGTCCTCTGTATTTCACTGTAGCTTTCTCTGCAAGGTAACTAGTTGACACCAGATTCCAAAACATTGATATTCGTGAATTGAGTATTTTCTCTAACCCCCGAGGTGGGTCTTCGCTAACTCAGAAGAGTTAGCGAAGAGATGTCGTCTTCGCTAACTCAGGTTTGTTTTCCATGGAGAATGGAGTTCAACAATGCGTTCGTACTTTGTTTGATAGTGGTTGACAATGTTGTATAGTGAATTTCATCAGTTCAGACTCTCTTTGGAATAACAATTAAAAATAAAAATTGAAAAGGAAAGCTGAAAATAACGATTATATTAAAAAAACTGGAAGAAATCATAATGAAATGAAAAAATACGCAAAAAGTTTAAAATTGAACGATCAAAATAAATAAAAATTGAAAATTCAGAAATTTACTTCACTAAAATCATCTTTGGGTGATGATTGAACTTACTTCATCGAAAGATGGCCAGTTATAGGTCATTCGAGTTCTTTAGATGGCCGTTTGGCGTGAGTTGACTGTTTTCCGCTTCATTATAGGTTTCCATATGTTGCGTATATCTACTCTAGCTTTGCTGAATGCATCATTGGACAACACGTATGCAGCTTCTTTGAATTTTCTCCTAAACCAGTGTTCTTTCCTGTGGATGATCTCAGCTTGGGACCATTTGATGTTATGTTGATGGGTCCAAACATACTCTGCTATTCTCGATTTGCTAGTTCCTTGTGTTTCTTGTGCTCGGCAATGCGAACTTCCAATGGCATCTTAGTTTTACCGATGTAGGATTTGCCGCACCAACAGTAACCAATTCGTTGAAGATGTTTTCGATGACACCTAGTTCCTTCTTGAGACCTTCCTTCGTATCACAGAGCCCGAAAGCACGTTCTGCTAGAGTTTTGATGATTCCTCTTTTAGTCGATTGATGGTGGTTGAATTCATGAATCAGATACTGTCCCGTGTGAGTGTGTTTTCGGTATACAGATGTTAGTATCGGTTTTTTTCACCAATATGTCTAAGAATGGCAATTTATTTTGGATTTCAGTATCCATTGTAAAGGTGATGATAGGTCTTACGCTGTCGTATATCAACCAGATTCGGGGCTTCTTGTGGGCTTCTTCAACGGTCAGAGTTCCAAAACACAGGCCCACAACATAACATCAAGTGGTTCCAAGCTGAGATCATCTACAGGGAATAACACTGGTTTAGGAGAAAATTCAAAGAAGCTGCATACGTGTTGTCCAATGACGCATTCAGCCAAGCTAGAGTAGAGATACGCAACATATGGAAACATGACCTATAAGTAGTGATCTCCCAGAGGAATAAGTCCAGTCATCACCATAAGACGATTGTGGATACTAACAAGCGAGGAGTCGTGAAGTAACTTGGCTTGATTAATTGATTAATTTTAAATTTTTTGTTATTTTTTTCATTTTATTGTAATTTTTCTCCAGGTTTTTATTGCTCAATATAATTGTAATTTCCAGCTATTCTTTTTCATTTCCATTTCCAGTTGTTATTTTAGATATTTCAAATCATATCATATTAGACAATGGAAGTCTGAACCAATGAAATTCAATGCAACCTTGGTTCAGCCTAGCACCACTAATGACACCTATGACGGGTCAAAACAGCACTGCCTTGTGTTGAATCACGAAAGGTGTATTTTTGAGCTCTGGTCTCATTTGAATATTCAATAATGAAAAAATTGATACTGATTATCTTGCAGAAAAGTTATCTTACAATTATTAATATCGTCTGTTTCATCAAGGTACAGTTTTTGTATGTTATATTCTCCTTTGGACGTATCCTCATCATTCCTGACTGCCCATATCCAAAGTTACCTTGTTACTTGATTATCTGTCAAGGCTTTTTCATGATTACTTTGTTCGTCGATTTTTATTGGAAAACTTACATATCGACGAGCAAGAAGGAGAGAAAATGAAAGGTGGTATTGGTTAAAAAAAGTAGTTCACTGATTATCAGATTTTTTCCAGATTGATGACTGACGTGTTCCAGATGTTTCAAGGACTACCAGAGGTTTCCTTGAATAATTTATTTGTAACTTTACGTTGAATGGAGTAGCAGGTTTCCATTCTGTGCAAGATTGTACACCAAATTGGTGATTTATATGCGAAATTTTTTTCATAGAGTCATAGAATCAGTTTATGAAATAAAAGTGTATGATATTTTGAGTCAAAGTTTTTTTTGCAGTTGATCCCACTATTGATATTTCGGAAACGGTAAGACCTACAAAGTCGGATGAATTGGACAATAATTTTCTATTTTGGATAACTAGAATGTTCTCTTTTCAGATCGAGAATATCAGTGGTTGTTTTTGTATTTACCGAAAACTAGAATTGACGAATTTCGTTTTTGGCTCTACCGCCTCCACTTCGAATGATATAAAAAAAGGAAGATGAACTTTCAATACTAATTCATATTTGTCGTGATATGATTCAAATCAGTTTGATCAGTTTGCAATGCGACGTTTCGTTAAATAGATTTCATCATCAATTTCGTTTCTTTTAAATACGGATCTCTATTTTTTTTCAATCGATTTGTTTAGCCACTGTGCTAAAAAATTTTGCTATTTCTCCAAACGTTCAAGCCAGTCTCGAAAATACCTACACTAGGTTGAATGGACTGACGCCTGTCGAATATAATCCAACGCCCTGCGTGGTATTAGTCAGGGGAGTATTTTTTTTCTGATACACAGTAGGTTGAATGGACCCAACCTACTGTGTAGGATGGATGGACTGACTGAATGGACATTTCTTTAGATTTTTTTATATCTTTCAAAATAAAAAAAATGAATTTCAATAAATTAGTTCAGGAGCCTAGAACAGACAATTAAAATAATGAAGTATTCTGATGTAGTTGATTACAATACTGTGGAATCAAGGGATTTTCAATTGATGCAAATTGACGAGTTGAAGATGCAATTGGTAAATTTTCAGAATTTCATTCGGGCCGAAGAATTTGTCGAATGAAGTAGCTGAAAATATGGACAGAAGTCGTTTGAAGAATGAGAATGAGTACAACTACGAAGAAGAAGTTTTGAAATGTTGGAACAGATTGCCTGGCACTAGTACCAACTTGACAGATTCAGCAATGGCTTTGTTGACGAAAGATCAATATTTTGCAAATACAATATTCACCAGTGAAATTCCTTCCGTTGACACTAAATCGCCACCTTCATTTTAGATATGATGCAGTCGATAACGAGAATGATCTTATTAGTTGATGCCAAGTCAACATGAACGATGTTACTATTTATCTACTTTTGCCCAAAATTATTGTAATGTCTTTTTGATGAAAAAATAAGTTTGAGAATTTCAACCTTACCCAAAAGTATCATGTCAATACGTAAGATTTAAAAGTTCAATTACTAACATTTCAATTCAAAACGATTCTGGACATTCTGAAGCATTACCACTGTAATGCACAAATATTGCGTTAACGTGAATTATCTGGAGATGCTAGTCGACTTTTGTTAATCGTAGCCTATAAGTTACTTCAATAATCTAACGTGCTCAAATCGGGTGACCTTAGGGGCCATTCCACTGATCTGTTCCAACCGATCCAGCTGCCAGGGAAGATCTTGTTTGAATAATGTCCAAAAAAAGGTGGGCAATTTTGATAAAGTGTACACTTAATCTCAATTTGTTCAATAATGTCTCTCAGTTTTCATGTCAATGTCAATATGGTCACTGAATAAAATCTCAGTAATTTATCATTCCTATTTTGATCGTAAGATAGCTGAAACTTGATTTATTTTGTTATCCATAGATAGTGTTATTAATGTTCATCAAGAAACGAGTCAGTCCATTCATGAACATTGAAGCACAAGTATTGAATTTCAAATCATATATATATAATCAATATCATTCTCGTGAATATTAACATTTGGGAAACTAATGAAGAAAGAAATATAAAACTGAAAAATCTCATTGGGGTTCTGAGAACGTTGGTGAATACATTTCAAAAAGTTCATTCCACACTTTCAGTCCATCTCTTTCTGGATCAATATGCATGTTGAGTTTCTCCCCAATATCCAAGACATGAACTTTATCTTTCTCCACTGGATTCCAAAGAATGTTCAAGTCATTTCCATCCGGAGTTGGGTTTCCATATTTCGCGAAATTCGTCCATAGTTCTACAAATCTTCGTACTGAGACCTCCTCTAATCCATTTTTTTCAAGTTCCATACAATTTTTTACTTTGAAAAGATATCCCACTTCATCTGCATGAGAAGCACCTGAAATTATATTGAAATTTCAGGAGAAATGTCAACAATCCGACTCCTTTCCAATTTAATAGTGAGTATAATAATAATTTGGTTCGATTTCTGAGGATTGTTTTTCATTGGTACTCATATAATCACAGTGGAGATGTTTCTGAAAGGATGGAAAAATTTGTCTGGAAGGTATAGAACAAAGTAATTTTTATGAAGAAAATGTGATTTTCTTATCGACTTTTTATGGGTTTTGTCACAATTCACAATCTGAGATATCTAAAGATTGCAATGGAGAACTTTTCACATCTGTACGAAAGGAAAACTTTTGACTTAACCCCGATAAATTACTATGTGAATTCAAAGTATTTTCCACACATACAAACATTCTGTTTTCCAGTTATTCGTCGTGATAAATGATTCTAATCACCTAAAAATGAGCTAAGAAATTATATAGATACTTATCTACTGTATTTTTCTTCAACTTTCATTGAATAAAAAGGAGCCTAGTAAGACTCTCTGATAATGAAGCAGTTTGTTGAAATAAAGAAAATAACTCTTGTATTATTTTTATGAATTTGGGAGTTCCGCAAGGGCCCGTTTTAGGTCCAATACAATTTTCATTTTTCGTGAATGATTTGGAAAAGTAAATCACAGCCAAATCATCGACTATGTAAGTTCATCATGGTAGTATCAAATTGGTTTGATTCAGGCCTAAAACGATGTGATGAAGTTTTTCAATAGTTGAGAAACTGAAATGAGAGTTCTGGATACAGGCATACAAAACTCACCAGGTAAATGATCTAGTTTGTTCTTCTTCTTCAAATAATTCAGGCCGGCATCTAGCGACATTCGATATAAATAAACTGGATGTTCCTGACTTCTTGCATGCATTTTCGCACATTTAGTAATCCCATAGACAAAATAGAAATCTGTAATGAACTAACATAGTATATGATGAATATCTGAAAACTTGAACAGGCTTTGGTGACAATATTTTGAATATTTGTTTCAGTTATCATTTCTTTGATACCGAACACTTTATTATTGATGAAGTGGAACTGAATTTTCTATAGTCCAAATCGCTGATGTTATTGTTGTAACTATTGTTTATGATTGTTACCAAAAATTTAAAAAGTGAACAGGCTTTGTGAATAGTTATGCTGAAAAAGGAGTTCATTGAATAGAATTTCTTCTATTGCGATGAACATTTCAATATAAACACATCATAGTTAGTTAGAAGTATGGATAAAATAAATAAATTCATGCATAATAATGGACAGGGGAGACAAAACTCCATTTGTTAACAAATCACACAAATACACTGAAATGTATCGCTCATTTTCATTTTCAATTACTGCAAAAAAAATTGTTTTGAATAATTGGTTACCAAAAATGCTTTCAATCATTCGACTGAATATCATAAACCTTTCCTATACTTCTTCATCCATGCTTCAAGTGCTGTACTGATAATGGCACATATCTCGTGACTTCATATTAGCTTTCTTTACAAAAATCGAAATGGTAAAAAACAGTAATTTCAATCACGTTCACGCTAACTTAAAAAATTGTCAATAGTTCATATCGCTCTCAATTTTCAAATAATATAACATTCGTTTTTGATATCAATTTTCATCAATGTATGATAAATTCATTCGCCATTTGTCAATTTTGTACCAATAGTTTCTAAAGTAAAGAAACTATTATCCATATATCTGAACTGTAAGGTAGGGTTTGTGGAGTTAAGGCGTGTCTACACCATAACGTTAGAAGCACGGCCTACTATGAGATTTGGAAACTTTTTATAGTGGGCTGTTGTCAAACTGTATAACTCCAATCCCAATCACATAAAAGTGACAAAGCCAAATGTTTGAAATAAATAAGAAAAAAATTCATTCAAATCTACAATTTCTAATTCAAGTTGATAGCAGTTACGTTGTTTGTTAACTGAAGCACAATTCATATCAATCACCGGACAAAAATGCGTTGGATCGGGTGTGAAAAAAAATAATTTTTTGTGATAAATTATGTTATATCATTCAAGTGAGATTAACATAATTCTCAGTGGTATTTCAATATGTACAGTGGAAACTTAGCAAACGATTTTTTTCTCTGTTTATGAACAACTGAACATACTCTGAACTCCGCCCATTTCAGGTGATATTCGTTTTATACAGTAATGTATCCTGAAATGAGGATTTCATTTATGGTGTCATCATTTCATCCTGTAAGTTGCGTGCTACAGTGTTCAAGGATCATAATGAATATTTCAAACTTTCAACTTGTCTTTTACAAACATATCATCAATCTTCAGAAGAGTGATTTTCTAAATGTGCTGGAATACGTATTTTTCATTTGTAACGATTTTTTTGAAGGTCGCCCTCCTCATTTTAAGGAATAGCTAATGAATATGCTAATCATGACTCTCACATAACAAGGTTCAGCTTTCTACGACTTTAGAGGCAAACTGATGCCCAATATTCATAGAACCACTCTTTATCAGAAAAGTTTTCTTTATCTTGGACCAAAAATGTTTGATAAATCAGAAGAATCAATTAAAATATCACCAAATCTTAACATTTTTAAATCAAGACTGAAAAAGGCACTTATTGAAAAAAATTGCTACACA
>WOGO01005241.1:0-12597 GCA_015342085.1 Leptinotarsa defecta | reverse complement strand
TTTTTTTTTTTTTTTTTTTTTTTTTTTTTTTTACCGTTTTTTTTTTTTTTTTTTTTTCTTTGTTTTTTTTGGGGGGGGGGGGTGTACAAACCATATCAAGATCGTCATGCTGGCCCGGTCAAAATTTGTGCCGTTACTCCAGTGAACGTTATAGTAGGCAACTAATATTGACGTTCCATAATTGGTTCAGTTGAGACAACATACATTAAAAATACCAACAGCCCTCGGACTATTTTAGCCCCAGGGCCATTTTGTTTATCAATTCTCGGAAAACATGTCGGGTCGTTAGTGGAGTTATCCCGCGGCAATGTTCATTTTTTATTCATGTATTTTGCAATTTAAAATTTATAATATATTTTTACCCAATAATGTTTGGGAATGATCAAATACCGTACTTTAATTATTTTTATGAAAGCACCGCCGTGTGCGCCCATTGTTCTCTCAACAGTTGTGTCTATGAATAATTGATGAAAGTTCGGTTCGGTTTTGAACGGTTAAATACAACATTATTTTCGTTCGATATATTTTTCCATTCACTAATTTTCCATGAACATGGCTTGTTCCTGGAATATTATGGAATATTTCGTGTCGGGAAATGCTTTCGCTAAAAATTTCGTCGAACAAGTGAATTATATTCAAAAAGGGGGACGGGTTGAGCTTTTGCGTTGGTGACGATTTTTATATTCAGGTGGAAATAATGACACTGAATCCATAACAAAAATATATTCTGGGGAGAATATTATGAAAACTCAGATTGGAATGAAGAATCGAAACAGGAATCGGGAAAATGTACCACAACTGGAAGATCGATTACATAGTTTCATTTTTCTTGGAACGTTCTGCATTCACTGTCGATTTTTCGTTTCTTTTCCATACTAACAAATCATACATAGAAACAATAAGTCAAATCAAAATACTTTTATTGACAGGTGTTACTTTATTTCACAATAGACAGTTTCGCTTCCTTCGCCTTTCCTACGCAGACTAACTCGCAGTTGCGCCGCTAGCCTTTTTATATGCAATTATTACTGCCATCTCGAGATGATCAGAATACACTAGACTTTCTCGAACTAACGCGGTAATTCCAAATATTTAATTACGCGCAACACCACCTAGCGGGTAGCTGAAAAAGATAGTACATAGTACCACTACTCTCCACTAGATGTCGTTAAGTGTCACAATACACAATAATAATTAAAATGCAAAAAAAGCGTAGGTTTGCTTTGGTCACGCACTTTACGACTATCCTAGTCTAGAAATATAGTTAAGGTCAGAAATTGGCCCTTGGAACAAACTGAAAAAATCATTATGGCCCGAAGGATTCAAAGTTTGGAGACCCCTGGTCTACATGAATACATATACTGGATGTTTTTTGAGAAATGAGTTGAGGTTCATATTTCCGTTTTCAATCTCTCTTCTTAGTAACGGCAATCAGATAGGTTTCATTTTCACAGAACTATTCGAAATAAACTGTTGAAAGATATATGCGGATTCTTTGAGTTTTCAATTCAAAAAAATTCAACTTACCCAGCTTTTCAGATACGAATTTACAAAAAACAAAAGGTAATAGTGGGTTTTCATTGTTTTTCTCATAGTACCAATAATAAAGTGGGTAAAATATTTGAAGAAATTAACTGGAAAAATATCTGAACTCGCAATATGAAAAATCATTAGAAGTAGTCCTCAAGATCTCACATTCACCAACTTTCACTAATTTGTGTTTCTCTTCTATAACATGGAAGTTGAGTTGTTGCAGTTTTTAGGAATTCTACGGCATTTATTGAGTTTCAACCAAAATGAATTCAGTTGTCAGATATCAGTAACAATATAAGTGAAAATTAAACAGTGTGTTAGATATAGTTCTACCATAAAAAAAGATATTTTTGAATATTGCAGAATCTGAGACCATTTTATTCAGAATTCTTCATTTATAATGATGGTTCAGAGGATATCTAATAACTGAGTTTGTAATAATCACGATGGAACGAAATATCAGTTGAAATTTCCAATAATCCACTCCGTTAGTACATAAAATAGCTAACTTGCCAAAAAGAATATATCCAAACTGAGATGCTTTTTCATTAAAACATGCTAGATCTCACTGAAACTAACACAGGAATATCGAAATCAGACTATTATGTTTCTATATTTTATATATGTGAAGGCTTGGCCTTTGATGTTACAGAATAGCTACGGCTGATGCGGTTTTTTCTAAATCAAAAAAAAAAAATATTCCTGCTTCAATACTTTTCCAAAACGAAGGACGTGTTCAAAACACAAAATACTCATATCAGTTGCAAAGAATGAAGAACTAATGCAAAAGCTCTTAGAGTTGAATTGCCTCAAACGGATTCACAAGTGACTTTTCTCCATTTAGTTTCTGTAGATACATTCACTGAATTCGGAGTTTTCGATTCACGTAATCAGAAGAGAATCTTCTTCAAAAGTTATTGTAGCGAAATGCAAGGCGTTTTATAAACGATAATGCACTCCAGAAGAATCAACAGATAACAGTAAAATTGTGTTGCTAGAAGCAATACATTATATAAGATCCTTTCACAAAATATCACCAAATATAACTCTTCATGAACCTCCTCATCTACATGGCTTTGAATGGTCAATCTCTGTCTTTTTGATTGTGATCTCATGAAAATCAGAAATCATCAGAGAACAGAGGTGTCTTTTGAATATTAGAAATATTCTGAGAATCTGATAACATTGATGGTTCAGATCAATATTGAATTTTGGAAAAAGACCCCATGTGAATCAACTCAAAAATATATCAGGTTGAGATTTTGTTACTTTCAATCGATATAGTATTGAGAACTGATCAAGTGATCAACTGATCAGCAGAAATCCAGATAACAGGTTATGATCATTATCAATTAATGGATGTTTTTATCGCGTCTGGTTTCTACAAAATGTTTCGTTCCATTGTGAAAAAAAACTATTATTTCAATTGACGGTTTCGACGGTGCAGGAACAAATGGACTATATTTGCAACGTAGGCAATGTTGCTAGGCAGGAAAACTATAAGGAACCGGAAGTTATCCAATACTCGGTTGTGCCTCCAAATGAAATCAGTGCTGTAGGTTACCCTCATATTATCATATCAGTGGCGTTCGCTGTACTACGGTACTGTAGGCTATGTACAGGGTAATTTTCATTATTGCTGTCCGGTCTTTTTTCGAAAAAACACGTATACAAGAAAAGTGTATAAAATATTTTCTGAATAAAATTGGAATGTTATCAAATTTAATTTTTTTTTCGCTATAATCAGTAGTGAACCTAACATGGTTCAACACCAAAAATGTACATTTGTGACCTTTTGTCGCTGTGATCTGATTCGTGTTTTGAATATCTTGTATACATTACTCTCTCTTTTTGAGTCTGGACAGTTATAATAAAGGCAAATCCTGGAATCAGTAAAGTGTGGTATGCCATATTGAAAATTGTTCAAATCAAATTTATCCATTTTCAATTGAAATTTTTGCAAATTTTCTAACAAAAAATTTATGGTTATATTCAGGCAAATGAATTGTTTTCTTTTGATTACGTCACAGATAAAGAGATCACAACTAAATTGATTTGACCCCATAAAATTATCTTTACTGATGAATAGATCAACTAATTCATTTTGAAGTAGCATGAGTCCTTTATAAATCACTTTAAAATCTTGTTTAAAGGAGTTTCATTAGTTCATACTTTTGTCTAATATGAAATAATATAATTTGAAATCCCTAAATCCCTGAAAAAACAAATGAAATTAAAATCAAAATGAATAGCTGAAAATAACAATTATATTATGCAAAAAACAACCCTGAAAGGAAACGACCATAAAATAAAAATTAAGCAACAAATTAAACGATTGAAAAGAAACAGAAATTCAAAGATTTCAAGCCGAGTTACAACGTTTCGATTGTTAGTGTCTACAATCATCTTCAGGTAATAACTGAGATGACTATTTATAGGTTATTCGAGTGCTTTTACATATCCCCTCTTCCCTCTCTACGCTTCACCGGTTTAGCGGGAGATGACCGTTGGGCAGATGTTGACCGTTTTCCGCTTCCATACTCATATGTTGCCTATTTCTACACTATCTTGGCTGAATGCGTTGTATGACAACATATATGCGGCTTCTTTGAATTTCCTCCTGAACTAGTGTCCCTTCCTGTGGATGATCTCAGCTTCGGACCAGTTGGTGAGTCCAAACATGCTCTGCTATTCCCGATTTGCTGGTTTTCGTGAGTCTGCTAAGGAAAGTGTTTCCGAATCTGAAGCAGGTTATGATGTACTTGAATCCATTTCTTCTTATCCTTTTCGACAATTCTCTGGGAAGTACAAGCACTGGTTGTGACGGCTTCTCTTCTTCGTGAGGCTCTTGCTGTCTTTTAGCCAAAGTCTGTTCACTTTGGAGTGACCATTCCGTTGAAGGTCATTTTTAATGATGCCTAGTTTCTTTTCGAGACCTTCCTTTGTATTATAGAGCACAAAAGCATGGTCTACTAGAATCTTGATGATTCCTCTTTCAGTCGATTGATGGTGGTTGGATTCTTGGTTCAGATACTGTCCCTTGTGAATGGGTTTTCGGTGATGAAAGGTCTTACGCAGTTGATATGCTTGAAAAAGGTGTCTATTTTTGTATTCCCATAGTTCCATGTTATGAAGGTGTCGTCAACTTATCTCAACTAGACTCAGGGCTTCTTGTGAGCTTCTTCAATGGCCAGAGTTTCGAACTACTCCATATACATGTTGGCTAAAACTGGTGAAAATGGCGATTCCATTGACATTGCGTGAACAATTCGTCCTCAATATAATTGTTATTTTGTGTGTTCTTTCAGGGATTTCAAATCATATTAGACAATGGAAGACCGAACTTATGATATGTTTGAAATATGTTTGGAATATGTTTCTTCGTTAATCAGGTGTTGCTTCCTTTCGGGCAACAATCCTAAGAAGTATAAATTTCTAAGTGCAAATGATTAACGGGGTCTCATCTATCAACTGGCAACTCCTAGTTACGAGAAAATGAAAGGTTGGTCAGTGAAACACGTACATATATTGTTGCTCTCTTCTGTTCGCAGGATAGTTGACAATGAAAAAAATACGATCTTACAATTGCTCAGCATAAACTCGAAATATTTTCAGTCATTGAGGATGTGAACGAAAATTCGTTTCGATTTCAAAGCAAAAATTCCTCTCAAAGGAATTCAATTTTGTTCAGTTTTCATCAAAAGAATATTGTTTCTAACCTTACTCAAGAATATGGCATACCTTGTAGTATGAAGCAGCTTTTGCTAGCTGATAGATAATGCTTGCTTAAAAGATGAGATCCATGTAATATTTGATATTTCTGCTAGTATTTGTCAATTTTAGTTTAACGAGGATCTCAATCAAAATTCTGTGACATTCCAATATCATCTACAAAATTTTCAACCCCTCATTTTGATAACAAATATAATATAACACGCGACTATTGCTTATAGAAATGATCTCTAGTCAGAAGTAGGTAAGTTTTTGACGACCAAATAACAGAAATAATATGAAGGATTGACGAAAAAGAGTTTAGATATTCAATATAATTCAGTCACTGTAAATGAAGTGTAGTTAGGTGCAGTTAAAATGTATTTTTTGGATATACTCAACATCTATAGTAAGTGCTATCGCTGTATTTGTTGTGTCAAATTTGTCGTGCTGTCATCTGTCATGTATTAGAAGTAACAGCTTTCTGTTTATTGGTATATGAGCATCATGTGGCATTCTGTTATACAGCAGTGGACTCTAAACAAATAATTTATACCCAAACCTGAACTTCCTATGTTTCAACAGCTTATTTTTATTATATTTATTTGAATGCATTTTTGTTGAAAAAATTGAACAGTAAACTCTAGTTGAACTGGATCTGAAATGCATTGTAACATTCCCCTCACCCCCCATACTGAAATTACAAAAGTTGAGATTGTACCAAAAAATATATAAAAAATGAATCATATTCAAATGGTACCGAAATGTTTCAAAAATATAAATTTTGGAGAAAGGCTTCCGAGTTTTTAATCAAAATTCAATTCGTTTGTTCCATCCCAAATTACTATCTGCCTGTTCCAACATATTCTCTACAATTGATATCTAGGATCTTGTCATTCCTAATTTTGTAGGTTCAAAAATGTTGTGATAAATATGGTTTTTCAAAATGTATCATTACTAAATTGCTATTAAACTACTTATGCATTATTATAGCATCTTTCTCTACTACTTATTTGAGTACACCGCAGTTTAATAAAGCTTCAGAAAACTCTCCATCACAATCTAAATGAAACAAATTTTTGAGATATGTATTGATAAAATGGGATTCAAAGCCGTACCTTGAGAAACACCATAATGGAATGCTCTACATTCACTGCTACCATCATTAATTTCAACCAGCTCATTTGTGACATTTGATTAACGTTTTAATAACATATACGACAACAAAAATTTCGACAATTTTGTTACAGTATTTCATAGTTCACTATATCGAAAGCTCGGGCTGGATTAACAAACGTACTGAGAGTAGACAAGTTTTTATAGAGTGATAAATATAGAACAGATTGAAATTGGTGTACACAGTGACAAGTCGTTATTGTATATCAGACAGAATAGCGGCCCAAGAATACTTCCTTGTGGAACTGCATAAATGAACCATGATGTATCCGCCGCTTTCTTTCTAGCAGGTACTATGACAGATTGGTACTAGGTTCTGACTGTAAAGCAGCCTTCGAAACGCAATCAAAAGATTGTTTGTCTTCATTTTCAGTTACATCAATGATTTCGAAAGATTTTCCAGACCTCACATATCAACTCCCAGTAAGCAGAAAACTATTTCGTTTACAAATAAACTCCTCCGGTTTGAAGTAGTCTGGCGCATCGCTATATCATCCAAGAGAAGTAAATATTCTTCTGGCATTTACATCGGTTTTCCTCGTATCCAAGTAAACAAAGCCGTAAACTTAATTTCCAAGTTTCTGGGGTAATAATAATTCGAACGATACGACTTGTGTTTAACTTCTGACGAAAATGATATTTGGCGGACTAATTTCAATAAGGAAGTTTCTAGAAACAATTTCGTGAACTACAATCGACAAGTTCATTAGGCGAATTGAAAATGTTCTTTCTGCATAGAGCTGGATGAAAATTTACGAGCTTAATTAATGATGAACGATAATAATTTCTTCTGGGAAAAAAGACAGATGACAATTTAGGGACATGGGAACGGTCTGTAGGTGATATTTTTCAGTAATTGTGTCACGATTTTTTGTGATTCCGTTTAGTTATATACTGATTCTTCACAGTGACCCTTTTGTTGAAACTTTGTTGTAATTCACTTTTTTGTATGATCTATGCATCTCTGTGAACAATTTTATCTGAAATAATTCCTTTTTTCTTTCTTCTTGAAGATTGACACATTTTTTGAATAAAGATAGAGAAGTAGGAAGCCGAAACCTTCCTTTCCAAAAATTATTCTCTCATGAAAATATTCTTCTTTCAAATAAGAAATTAATATATTCAAGATATGTTCATATGAATTTTTCATCGGAAAGGACAAAAATAATTTTTTATATTACCATGCTATTGTATGTACATACCTGTACATACTGTATATCATAAAAATGTGCATTAATATAAGTATAATGGCCTAATTATAATTAAGTAGTATTTGTTGTTTAATTCTACTGTATAAAAAGTCCCCACTTGCATGTTCATACTGTACGATTGCAGGATGCCACATGTGCTCAACGTTTATATAAATTTTTCCGCTTACATATCACTCTCACAAAAAACACTGACATATATTTATATGTAAACTAAAAATGTTAACGTTACTTCCTTGCTTTTCCGCTTATCTCTTGGAAACTGCAGCAATACAAGGTAACTTGATGTTTACTCCATCCTGTATATGTACACATTTCATTACATTATTCCTCTCTTCCAGTGCATGTTTGTACAAGCCGTAAACTCTCCACCAACTGTTGACTTACTCGCTTTTGTTGCCAATATTTATCGTGTTCTTAGTTATAAAGTCTCAAAACACAATGCAGTATAATCGATTATACGGGGTGAAGTCAAAAGGAATGAGATTATCTGGAGCATTAAAGTTGGCGGAGAAATGTTATCACAGTTCTCTCAGTTTTGAAACAAATATCTCTTGCCTTGTATCTCCAAGTTAGGAACTATGCCTCGTCATAGTTCCTAATTCCTACCAAATCAACATGGTTCCACACAAATAAAAACCACTGAAACAGCTCTGTATAGCTTCTACACTCTGATGCCTCTAGATAACGTATTATATGTGAGCTATCCATGGATTATTCCAGGTTTTTTGATGGCGTGAATAATAATTTAATCAATCTAAAAATGCAACGTTGTGGAGACTGAGAGCTTGCTTTGGAAATGTAGGTTAGGTTAGCTCTTGAGCAGAATTTATCGACAAAGAAAACAACAAAGCTGGTGCAAGCTGGTCAGAATGGCACTAAGCCGTTATTACTTCGCTAATACTAGTCGTATCGTCACGTGCAGCACATCAAAAGAAAGAGGTTGAGATATTGAATGTGTTGACAGGGTAAAAACAAAGACGGTGCATATCGAATGAAAAGAAAAAGAAAATGGAAAAAGAGATAGCCAAAACCTTTCTTCTCCATGAAATCTCTCCTAAAAATATACCGCTTTTAATCCATACAAATATTTGTATTGTTGAAGGCTTCTAACATTGTTGAATTTCACTGGAAGTGAAGCATTATCATTAGACATGAGGCACTTTTGACGACAAACTCGTTGATATATAAAAAAGGCCATTATGGAATATCCACTGGGCAATGCAGTCGTCTCTGGGATTCCAATATGTTAGATGGAACAAAATCCCGGCTATTAGGCCGTAGTCGAAAGGAACTTGTAGTCCAAACGTTTCGTTCTTTGCAACAGTGGCATACATCTTCAGTGGTGTATGAACAAGTCGTTGCTGAGATGAACTTATTTTAAGACAAAATTGTCTGCTGCAAAGATTTGAAGTAAACTATCGAAGAATTTCATAGAAAAAATATTCAAAAGTATTGAATTTTGGATATCATTGTGAATGTATGAAATTATATCCCTCAAGGGTACCACATTCTTCATGAACTTGACCGTGTGTTAATTTTTCTCGCACCGAACTCATCAACCACACTCGTAAAAGACCTTTTTTCATTTCCAGCAGCCGCTATTTTTTTATTCGTGGAAAAGTAGCAGAACTTCTCCCGCGCCAGCCAGTGTATATTCCAACATTTTTATATTCCGCTTTCGTTCTTTTTCTCCAATAACGCCACATGGGTAGATTTAAATATGCATAAATAATGCTAGGGAGCGTTCAAAGAATTAAAAAATATGGCCGTAGTAAAACACGGTATTTACGTTCATTAAAAACTAATTCGGCAGTTGCACAGATGCTCGTGAAATATGCAAGTGGTAACCTCTAAATGAATTATGTTGAAAGTTTTATATTTGCCCTTTGAATTTGTCTGGTTTCCATTCTGTCGTTACTGGTGGCAAGGTCTGAAATGAATAGAGTTGGTGACTATTTGTACCAGCTTGCGATCCCAGCAAAAGTCAGTATATAGGCATCTTGAATAGTAGCTTGTTTCATATTCGGCGACCAAACTAAAAAGACATATATGTTCAACTATCATCGGGTTCAGTCACCACACCATATCTAGTTTGAGTCTAAAAGTCTTGGCTTAGGCGCATCTGTCCAACATCAATGTCAGCTCCATATTTTTCCATCGACATGTTCTCAGATATTCAATCTAACTCAACTGTTGTATCTCTTCATCTCAAAGTTGCAAAAATCTGAGACCCTCTATCTCGATCTTCTTAGTGAATGCTCCTATAGTCGACTTGGTTGATGTTGGACTCTTATTTCTTAGCCCATTTTGAATTCGTGCTGAATTCGTCCTCATATTATATTAATATATTTCCCTGGGCTAGAATAATGACTATACCGTACGCACAGCTCAGGTTTTTATATTCACTATGGACCCGAAGAAGATTCAACGTGCTAATTACATGGATCCATAACTCAAAGGATAGCCCCTTCCTATACCAATCTTCTTCTGAACATGCAATCTGTGTATCTGCAGCTTCCTCGTACAGCTTCACATCCATATTGGTTTTACTCACTTCTATCGGACAACTTTGAATCTCTTCGACTGTGGAGAAAACTCCTCTTCCTCCAGCAATATCAAGTACAGAAAATGACATTGTCGTTTTTTCCAATCACAGATTACTGGAACATCAATAATTTTCTTCATAGCAGAATTAGTATTCTGCAGTATCTCGTTGCAGGAAATCTCTCAAGTTTTCATTGCGAGCCCTGGAGGACAATAAGTGTAGTAAATGGACTGAAAATATTCCAGAGAAAGTAACACACGATTCTCAAACACCAAACATCAATAGCCAGATACACGCTCTTCCCTTCATATAGATAAAGTAGCGCTTCCATCAGCTTCTGTATTACCTAACCCCAACTATGTTTCTCTAACGTTTTTTAATTTCTTTACGGCAGGAACAGGACGGAAAAATTCTCAGCAACTTCTTCAGCGCCATCAAGGATGCTGGACCTGGGGGAGAAGATTTCTTGAAAACTCTGGAAAGGTCTCACGATATTACACTGTTCGCACCATGCAACAAAGCCCTAGAAGGAGACCTTGTCCTGAACAGCATCTTGAGTGACAACAAAAGGTTTTTGGAGATCCTGAAGTTGCACTTGGTCGTCGATGATAGACTCTACGTAGACAAGATCGCCAAGGAAAGTCATAACAAGGTAAGTGTTTTCACAATACTGTATCTGTGAATATTTATTATGTCCTTGAACAAAGAACGGTACGACATCGAGAAAAAGTTATCAAGGAAATGGCTGAGAACAACAGGTTTGAAAAAGAAACGGAATTATACACTCCAACAACTGTTGGGTGAAAAATCTGGGATTTATGAAATAAGTTGTGAGGATTGCGAAAAAAGTATGTTGGTTAAACTAAGATAACTATATTGACACGTTGTCAAGAACATGCTTCACTACGTAACCTCCAGAAATAACCATCGAACAAACGGTGGCCATATTTCCAAATTCGTTCAAATCATTTCAATACAACAACCACAATGTCTCCTAATCAATTATTTCGAAGCCCACCTTGATGCTTGACTGAACAGATATGGTGTAATGCTCAATAGATAGATACATAATTAACAAAGGACACTGTTACAGCAGATGAATCGCTTATTAGCTGCTCCCCGTATGTATACAGGGCAGTTAATCCAATGACAAAGGATCAGTGACAGTCAGTATGAGTATTTGATTAGGTCTCTGCCGTGAACTGAGGTCAAATTGCGTTTTAGGGATATTTGGAGCCGTAACCGAATTAGATCAAAATACAAAGATATGGTGGAGTGAGCGGAAAGTAATGAGTTCATTTCGAATATTCAAAGGACAGAGATATCAAAATTGAATATCAAATGTCAAAAATCTCAGAATTCAGTGTACCTAAATTGAAATTGATTATTTAGAAAAACTAGGTAAATGATGAGAACTCCTTTTACATTAGCCTTCTCGCTTTCCACAGTTGAATCCTCTATATTGTAACAGTCATCACTATATATTGTAAAAACTGTCATATATGCTTGTCTAAACGCAATTAACTCACCAATTGACATAGTGATTCAAGAGTTTTGATCTTCCTCTTGAAGATGATCACTTGGTGATCAAAACACGTGTCGAGATGTTGAAATAACGGTTTGGTGTTGTAAAAAACTCCAGTAGTATTCATTACTACCCCAAACGTTTCAATCAGTGCATCACAAGTATGCTTTTGTATGTTCAAATGAATTTTTAAATGGAAATGAATAGTTCAAAATCAAAACGTTCAGGTTTGAAGATATTTCGACATTGAAATGGATACATACTTTTGTTTGAGTTGATTTCATCAAAGGGCATTATCCATAGTCACAAGCTGATGGGGTATTGTGACAGAAAAAAAATGTAGACATGTATGCTTTGTCACCCACTAGCTCCAAATATTCAAAGATTTGATGATGTTCCATGATTTATGATATTTCCGTAAGTAAAGCGACTATTATTATCGAGAGCAGATAGTTGTTGGTTCACAGATGAATCAAAAATACCTTCAGGTTCTGTGTTTTCAATCGCAGACCCAGGACAGAGATATCAACCTGCCTAGGAACCTATGCGACTGTATTTCAAGCGAAAATATATGCTATTGATTTGTGTGCGGAGAGATTATAAGAATCTAACCTCATATACAAGTCAATAAAAATATTCTTGGACAGTCAAGCGGCATTAGAAGCTCTTGGCTCCTAATGAGCAATGTCTAAATTGGTAGCAAATTAAAAAAAAATTGTTCAATGTCTTAAACAGGAATAAATCCCAATAACAAGACATATTAATATTATTAACAAGCATGTTACAGTTTATATATGCCTATATACACACAATACACATACATATATACATACATACACATATACATGAATACAATACTAATTTATCAACTAGAAACACCTGAAGCGAGAAAACAA
>WOGO01005240.1:0-12597 GCA_015342085.1 Leptinotarsa defecta | reverse complement strand
ATGTATCTCTGTATTTGTTCCTAAAATAATTTTTTGCTGCGAACTGGTTTGTTTTAGGCAAAAAACCCAAGAGGCAGTTTTTGTTTAGGATGAAAACGGCTATCGGAAATGAATTTTTAAATGGTCAACAAATGAAAAGACCAAAAATTACATTGGAAATACATTTTAGGGGTTGCGTTTTCCACCCCTTACTACCATGGGGTAAACCAAATAAATTACTGGTTGAGTGTCTTTTTGGTAGTATGAAACGTCAGAATTATTTCAATATTGTAACTTTTTCAGTGCTTGTGAAAAAAATTGTTATACAAATTTTATATACCCCCTTTAAGGGGCTGTATCCAATGAAATTTCTTTATATGAAAGATCCTATCTTTTTTCGATGAGGAATCACCTCCTTAAATGTTTTACATTCATTTAGTTACACCCTGTATATTTGACCTAGCTTAGTTGACAATTCCATGAGCATTAACATTCAATTTTTGAAGTGAAAAGAACGATGCTGTAACGCTGAAGCTAGCTGTTGGGATTATTCTTCTAGCAATAGCCTTTTTATTAGAAATAAGTAGATTGATCGATATAACCCTCAGCTACTGTTGTAGACTTCCATCCTCCGTGCTCCTTAATATCCGTTATAGTTGCTCCTGATTCCGCTAGCAAAGATGCAGAAGACCGTCAGAAACAGTGACCTGCATATTCCTTTGGTTCTGGGAGATTCAAAAACTCAGCAATGTTGTAGGGCATTTTCCCAAACGTATTGATACCAACGAGTTGGCACTGCATTTATAATTTGAGTATTTCTGAAAAAAACGTTGATGACTGAAAACAGAATGACCTATTTTCGTTTTTGTAATTAGTGTTTGAACAAACAATGATTTATCCAATAATGTAATGTCTTCTATTAATAAATGGCACAGATCTTCACGCCGACAGGCTCCATACATTTCGAAAATAGTAGCAACTTTTATCATCAAATATTTTTCATCTGGTGCCTCATTCATAAACCTTTCGACTTGTTCAAAGGTAATTTTTTGGGCCTATAACTTTTTTTTTACCGGTTTAAGAATGCTATCACCTTGAAATAAATATTTGCTTGCATTAATACGATTTTTAACGAGCGTTCTCGACTGTATCGTTGAAAACTTGCTCCACAAAGCTAATCAGTTCCATATTTTCGGTTTCTCTTCTGGATAGGCTAAGAAGATGGTTTCGCTGAAATTTCCTTCGACGATTTTAAGTCTACACCAGCTAAGAAAATTAGAATATGCGATGTCTTACTGCAGAGCCGATATTTTTATTAACAATTCAATCGGAGCTCTTTATGCAGTCTCCTCAATATCATCAAGATCATACAATTCCTCACTATTGTTCTTCATTATGCAAGACATTAAATACCAGCAAGAACTTTAAATATGACTTCAAGTAAAACGCGGGAGCTGTAAACAATACTGTTCGTTCGTATCCAGGTAACTCGATGTCACCTGACATGGCCACTCTACAGTAAATTCGATAACATGAAAATAGTCAACTGACAAGAGATGTCGGGATGTGTTTTCATAGAAATATTAAATTTACTTATTATATTATTAAAACAGGACAGTTGTACAAAAAACTTTGTATGATATTTGTGTCAAAGTAAGTTTTATTTTGTTCGTGAAATGTTTTACTGATAAAATAAAACCTTACTTTCAACACCAATATCATAAATAGTTATTGATTTTACCTTCCTCGCTCTTACATTTTAAAGCCTCCATCGATTGAGATGGTTTGGAAAGTAATATCTGGAATAAGGAGCAAGAAAACGATGAAAATTTTCATTCTCGTATTCAAATTGAAGTAAAAAAAACGCAGCTTTAATGTAGTAGATTGGATTCCAAAACGTTGGATGCTTTGATAAAAGAAACAGATGACTTTTCCAGCGACGTATTGCTGAATCCGTAAACCATTCAATACTAACAATAGCATCTATTAATAAGAGTTTGCGATCGATGGAGCAAAATTATGAATTCATTTTTACATATAACAGCGACAAGTAGCTATGCGCATACACTACGTCCACGAATGAAATATCAAAAATTTTCCAGAAAATAAAATTGAATTTTTCAAATCCAACAACAGTTAATCGAAAACGAATCCAATATCAAAGTTTGCATGTACGCGAAACTGAAAATGGCGACATTATAAAACAAAAAGTTTCCATTCACTACCCACGTATGAAAGCATGTCCCAATCAACCAATTCAGCGAACCGTCGAATTAGTCTGAACGATTTTCCGTTTTTCATATCTGCGTGGGTTTTGTCTTTCCGACTTTTCGAAACTCCCTCTGTAAACACCGCCAGTGATCGTCCCACGCAATACTCTGACTAAAGTCCGTTTCTCCCGCAAATTAAACCCGAACCGATTGCGTAACAGGCAGTTACACCCACCCCACCCCTATCCGCACCAATAAAAATTCATTAGTTGTGAAACAGATCTGAAAGTTTTTCCTTGACTAATAGCGACATTTGTCTTGGGTAATAGAGCCTTGCGGTGCAATCTCTTTGGTTAGACAAAATATTTGCGGTTCTTGAACGGCAGAGATATTTCACTCGGGAAGTGTGGAGCAGGAACGTAGATAGAAGTGTACAAGGGGTATATTTTGTGAATAAATACAGTTTAAAAAACTAAAAAACACGCTTTTGAAGAAAAAGTCTAATCGACAAGTTCAAAAACATGAAAAATAGAGATAAAGGTCCTAAAAATATGAACGATAGCTCATTCGATTCGAAAAAATGTTTTTCAAAGGATTTTGGTGCAGGTTGAAAAATGTAATTATTAACAAAATAAGATTGAAAAAAATGGTATTTAGTTTTTCGTTAATAACTCAAAAAATATTAATGTTTGAGCAATTTTGAAAAAAGCTCGCTAAAGAGGAGGAAATTTCCGATAAAAAGTCCCGACTCCCAAAATTATATCTCCATTATTTCTAATTTTAATTTGACGTTGAACATAGGGTTCCGCGCGGCTGTTACGGCATGCGCGCGCTGCCGCTAAAGACAGTTTATCAAAAGAAATCATTTTTTATAACATGGAATGTCATTTTAAAAATTTTGAAAAATCTAGTATTTTCTTGATACTTGAATGAATCGAGTCCCGTAGAAAAAAAAGTTTTATCCCCATTTTTCAAAAAGTTATTCAATTGTTAACTACCATTTTTTTTTACAATTTCCGTTGGCATAAATAATGGGATAATAGGTATAAATAATTGGCCTATAAATTTTAAACTTCGTGGAGCCATTTTGATATATATATATATATATATACTTCATACGATCCTGCGATGAAAGTTCATAAAAATTTATTAATTTGTTAATTATGATTGTTTATGAGTAAGTATTGCAAAATGAAATATGGAAAAATTGTTGATAAAAAATTATTTTTCAATTGATATTTTTACCTATGTCTTCCTCAAATTAAATAATGGCAGTTATAAACATAGGATATACATTTTTTACGTAATTAAATTGTTTTAAACAAATAGATAAATTTTATATTTTTGAAAAAAATGTTCCCGCTATTTTGTTGTCTAAAGATAATCATGATTAAAAAAAAAGTTTTTTCTTAGTTTTAATTTTCAATTGTTTAAAATCGATTTTTTTTATATTTCGATCAATTAAATAGTTAGTTAAGAAATAATTTTGGTTTTAAAAATCATAATTTACACTTTTAAATAGTTTGGCAGAGAAAACAAAATTATTTATTATTTTATTGTTTATTAGATTAACAACTTGTTATAAACAAATATTGACCAACGTTATATTTTTTTTTAACAGAAAAAAATCATAAAAACAGCTATATATAAAAAAGTGCCATAAAAAAAAGTATTCCGCGCGGAACCCTATTTTCAACACTAAATTAAAATTATAAATAATGGAGATAGAGTTTCGGGAGTCGGGACTTTTTTATCGAAAATTTCCTTTCCTTTGACGGGCTTTTGGGCTTTTTTTAAAAATTGCTCAAATATTAATATTTTTTGAGTTATTAACGAATAACTAAATACCATTTTTTTTAATTTCAACAATAAATGCAATTTTTTACCTGTACCAAAATTCTTCAAAAACATTTTTCTAGAGGTGATTCTTAATCGAATGAGCTCTCGCTCATATTTTTAGGACCTTTACTTCTATTTTTCATGTTTTTGAACTTGTTTATTAGATTAAAAACAAAAAAACATGCTTTTAAAGAACATCGAACTAAAAAGTTGAGGATATTTTTTTTAAATTAGCTCAAAACAATAACGAACGAAAAATACTAATATTATTTTGAAAAAAAGCGACAGGAGCTTGATATACACAAAATATGGCACGAAGCGGCCACGGTTTTTTCACAATAATACTAGTATTTTTCGTTCGTTATTGTTTTAAGCTCATTAAAAAAAATTATTTTCAACTTTTCAGTTAGATGTTCTTTAAAAGCGTGTTTATAAGTTTTTTAAACTATATTTATTTTTTATTTTTAGTTTCGTATGCTATTAGAGGGTGTTTTTTGGTCTTTTCAAACTATATTTATTTTATCTAAACTTTGGGATCAATCAGCCGTATATTGTTTAGAAAAATTACCATTGATATGCTCCAATTCCGAAGTGAGTTCGAATTATATCAAGGACGTTACGTACAGCGCCATCTGCCCGCGAATAGATCAAGCAATAATGTCGATAATTCTGTCACATACAGATTCCGAGCTCATGAGCCCATACATACATACATACATACATACAGGTAAAGCTAATATAAATCTTGTAAAAAATTAATTACTTTTGTGCACTGCCATAGACGTTTTTCAAAACACAAATTCCTATTTTATTGCTTGAGATAAAAATTATAATCGAAATAGGGTGTTTTCAGGAAATTCAAGTTTTAGGGAAAAATCTACATGGGTTTCCATTAATGCATCTTCCGTAGAAAGAAAAAAAGCCACTAAGTTCAAAATCAACCCTGCACAAAGATGTGAAGAAAACGCATATAAGGTACCCTCATTAACAAACTGGAAGACTTTCGAAAAAAGAACACTTTTTTGTACAAAGGTGAAAAGATAGAAGGCAATTTTTTCCTTACAGTTAACAGTTTCCATTGAAATATTTCACAGAACTGAATGCTGAAAATTCATTGACAGATTTTTTTTGAAACCTCTTTACCGTGGAGTAAATAATTTTTTCCCTATTCATGTATATTCTTTCCTGTGTCTCACCAGCCCGAGTCTCAGTAAAATACTACAACCTCATGAAAAATTATATTTTGAACCGTTTCTTCCAATTTGTATCTTAAAAAAATATTCATATTTATGACTATTTTTGATTATTATCATTATTTTTTTTAACCGTAGTATGCGCTGGTCAGGCCCTATTCCCCGTAGCTTTGATACATCCGGGAGGACGCGCCAGCATCATCAATTAACGACAACTCCCCCACACAGTGGGGTAAGTGATCATCGGGTTCGAAAATCATGTGCCCTGAGCAAGTGCAGTGAGCCAAGAATGACAGCTTTCTGCATCTGTTCGGCTAAGATTTCTGCATCTGCGGCAAGCCAGTATGATTTTAAGATTCGAGAGTAGAGAGAGCACAAATCCACCAAGGACAGAACAACCATATTGACAGAGTAATCTGGATAGAGCCTGCGTAGTTCGAAGAGAAAATCTCGACATTTTATCCGATTTTCCTCCTCTTTTCTGACGATATTCATCTCGCCAGGAGTTGAAAACTACACAACAAATATCGTTTTGCTCTGATGGTCGAGAAGGACTACATCAGGCTTATTAGCTTGTATGAGCCTGAGGGTGGGAAACGAATAGTTCCAATAAATTCCATCATGCGACTGCGGTAGCCTAAGGTATTGAAGACACCATCCTGGCAAGCCATGATGAACCCCTCAGTTTCCGACTTCAGTTTCCGACTACATGTATTGGCTTATCCTTGTGTTTCCGCAGAAGTGAGGTTCCAACTCGGTGACAGAGTTGTGGTCACCTCGTTCAGTGTAGAAAACTATACTGAGCTGTCCTAAAGAGAAATACCTCAATTCCTGCCCTCTTATGTTCACGGACCATGCAGAGAAGGGGATCCGAACTCCTGAGGACTTTACAGGCTGTATCCTGTGTCATTCTATCAAGACGACACTACAAACTCAAAAGTCCACGGTCTCCCTTTTGTCGGGAGAAGTATTTGGGATGCAAACTCCTATAGAGATGCATCATTTTTCGGGTCTTTACTCCTCTTGAGTCCACTTCACGAGTAGAGTATTATTGGAACGGCAACCATATTTGTTGCAGCAACTTTGTTCTTTCCCGACACTTCCGATGACCAGATCTACCGAAGTTTGTGCTGATACTTGCCACGGAGAGAGTTCTTCACTGCTGTGACCTCTTGTGAGTGGTGTTGTTCCACCCCGAGGTGAGTATACGTCTCTCCGGCAACCCTATGGTATAGACTGCTTCCATCTACGAGCTGCACATCCTCTCGTATTTTGAGATGGACCATTGAACATTCGTCTATCCCGAATTCCATACCGATAGCATGCGTGTACTCTTCCACCACTCTCAAGGACTGATGGAGATGAGATGATGATCATTATTATTTTTACCATTAATATCATGTGTTTTCGTAGCAACATATCTCAATAAATATGCATTCTAGTGTGTCGTGGTCTATACTGATTGATATTTAAAATCTAAACGCTGCCAAAACAGACCGAAAAATTGACCAATAACAGTGTTGATGAACGCACTGTTCGAAGTTGGTTTACAAAATTTCCAGGACGAGGATGGAGACTGACCCATTATAAATGGTGCGTGGAATGGCGAAAGAACTTACACTTTGGAGTGGACTCATAAAAGCATACAACATGTTCAATTGTTTTTTTATTTTTTCCGGAAATTTTCCACATTCCATGTATTGGAGAATCAGTATAACGCTGAAAAAAATCCTGAAAAATTAATTCCTTTAAGAAAATACCCTCTTTTCGTTTTCCTTCTTATAACATTTTTCAGGACTTCATTCTAATTGCCCATAAGTTTGTTATTTTCTCTGTTCCAGTGCCATATATCGCCAAAAATTTTGAATCGTTGTCTCTTTTCTTTTGTTGCGTAGTCTGCAGTTGAAGTCTCCGTTATTTAGTTTTGTTAAGGTGTTCTCTGAATAGATAATGTCCCTGAAATAACTTTCATTCGATCTAATTGTTTCTATTAACATAGCAATTTCTTAGTTATCCAAAAATATTTTGGATTCTTCAGTTCCATGTTTCACCTTTGACCTATTTTCTACCATCCCTACCATAATCTCCTCTGAATCTATTATAATTGGTGAATGTTTTGAACATAGCGAGTAAATTATTCCAAATATAACATCGGCACCTTCGCCAATTAGTGCAAATTCATGTCGAAACATCCGCCAATTGATATGATCTTAATATTTGTGACTTCGCCAATATTTTAAATTGTGGCAATTGATAACATTATATAGTTTTTTGTTTTCCAATTATATCCGGTGGTGTCACTGCCCAGGGGCAGTGTCCATTCACCTTTGACCTGTTTCCTTCCATTTCTATTATAATCTCCCCTGAATCTATTATAATTGGTGAATGTATTGAACACAGTGAAAAATTATTCAAAATATAACACCGATGCCTTCGCCAATTAGTACACCGAATCATTCGCCAATTGATATACTATTGTAGTGGCGGCCCCGCCAATTTTTGAAATTGTTGTGACAATGAAAACAATTGATTTCTTCTTTGTTTTTTCGATTAAATCCGATGGTGTCACAAATAGTATTCAATGATATTTCATTCCTGATGATTTTGTTTTCATTTGATCAAGAATTCACAATGCACAAAAATATTATAATCACATAAAATGAAGCGGCAATGTTCAGAATGCGGAGATATAACGAGAGAGAATAACGGTATTGATCTAATAGCGTACAATTTGTATGTGGGAGGCTGTATCATCTGACGTCACGGATATCGAGGGAACATAAAGTGTCGTCACAATGGAAGGCCGATGCATTTGCGTGGGCTCATTCTGCCGCTTTGAAAATCATTGTACTCAGTATAGCCGGTGGTGTATTTTACGTCCGCCAGAAGTTTAAAGAGAATTTTTCCTATAGCAGCGTTAACCTCGCTTAAAACGGGAACACGATATTTTTCTCATTCTTTAAAACGAAAAGCATGATTTTGGGTTCTATAACAAAGTTGTGGCACGTTATTTTGAGTGAGACGTTAATAATAATGAAAAAATAGCAGAGAATAATCTGAATATTGACATTTTTGTCTCATTTCGAATTATTACTTACTTATATCGTTTAAGGAAACAATTTCAGTAAACTTGAAGTTAACAGTCACTGTCAGTACAACGTTGATAATACCTATCCAAACGAACGACTGTCAACAACCCCGAGAAACCTCATTGAGCCAGTCAGCAAATTCCCAATACACATAGCATCCTAGTTGGTGAAAACAAAAACCATCCAACTACGCCCATGTCGCCTTCAGGAAACCAGCAATAATCTTGTAAGAGGACACTTATTTGGCTAAGAGGCGGTGTTCAAACAAGAAAAGGATTCCTCGGCACACTTTGGCTTTGCTTTGTCGATGGGCGGATCGAGGACAAACGCAAATGTAGGGTTCGGTTTCGTTGAATTTGATGAGCCCCTTCCAGTGAAAGATGCCCGTTCGCTGGAAAGTATTTGGTTAGATGAATGACTAAACGACGGATGAGTCGAGAACTTTTACAGCGCAGTGGTTGTGAGGGATATGAGTCAAGTGGCTGACGAGAGGATATTCTTCGTGGTTGAATGGGTGTGGAAAATTGGAATGAATGGCTGTATTTGTTGCAGAATGACTTATTTGAGTTTCAACTTTCCTAAACTATGAATGAAAAGGTAACCTTGCAAAGAAGGAAATATTTGCTTGTTCGTTTTTAATGGATGATCGCATTGGGAAATTTACATTTGCTGAGTGGAAGGATATTCAAGACCATTTCCAAAATTTCCCCTGGCTAAATGTTTGTTTCAGCACATTTGTCGCGTCAATCCATTTGGATTCCAGAACATCGACTAAGGATTCACATCTTCACCGGCAGCAGGAGATTGCATATCTTAATGAGGATCTAGAATTGATTTCAAACTGGGGTGAAAGTCACCAGCTTCAATTCCATGTTACAAAAACCTAGACATCGGTTTTTTTCAAAAAGATAAATGTCTCCGAACCGGATATAATAATGTCAGAACAGATAATCCCGCTTTCTGCTTCGATAACTTTATTAGGGGTTGAAATGGACACCAATATGTCTTGGCACAATTATGTCGCTGGAATTGCAAAAGTTCTTAAAAGATTGATGGATGTAGCCGTGGTAGGGAATCATAATGAAAAGAGAAATGAAAATTTCTATGTTTTTACCACTTTCATTTGTAACTAACGTTACTGCAGTTTCGTCCTATATGGACATTTTCAAACTTAAACAACCTGAAGGTTTCGCAATTATGAAAGATGCAAGTTTCTTCAGTTGTAATGCATGGGCATATTACTTATCCCCTGTTGGAATTAAAATGTAGAAAGTAATTCAGTTCAATTTATAATGCCAACTTTTTGACGGTTCAGAACGGTTCTTACTGTTTTCGGGTATATAACCTTTCAAAATTTGAAAAATTAATGAATCTAAATCAATAGAGAAGCTGCTGAAATGTAATGAAAGGCAAACTGAAAAGTTCACCGTGAAAAGATACTGTGTTAAGAATCCAATTTGTCAGTAACTTATCGTATTCATAAACTTTGTCTACAAATTGAAAAAATCAATTGAAAAAAAAAATTCATATCCAGCTTTCTTTAGTGGTTGACGCTTCGAAAAACAATATTTTTTTTTCAAAACTTGAAATTCATTTCAAAACTTTCGCCTATTGATTCAGCTTTGCTAATTTTTTAGATTGTGGAAGATTTGTTTTATATAAAAAAATATAAGAAGCATTGAGTACTCCACAGAAAATGTCTTTCAAAGGATACGTTGAACTTCATCCTGAACCAATTGCCGTTGCACATTATTCAATAATACCTTTATTGGAAATAATCACTTACTTAAAGGAATACGTGTGATGTATGCACCGTTTGGAACCTTTGGTGTAGTAATGAACATTATTGGACTTTAATCACAACATCAAATCGTTATTTTTAACACCTCGACACGTGTTTCAATCACCAAGTGATCATCTACAAGAAATTTTAGAAATCTATCATCTGTAGATACATTAGCCGTAGTCTTTTGGAATAAGACAGCTATATTCTATACGAAAAACTAACATATAGAATAGACGAAAACTATTACGCACAATTGAATGACCTTCACAGAGGATTGTTTCTGATGATTGAAACAAAATATATAAGAAAAATCCAGCTTAATCTTTCTCTTGAAGATGATCATTTGGTGATTATCAGCATATGAGACCACTTTTCCAAAAATATCAATGGTTAACATATGATTCAAATATAATATAAACAGGATTGTCCCTAAAACAGTACCTCGGGGGACTCCGTATTTGATTTCTAATTGGTCGTTCAGTACACTGTCTATTTTAACCATTTGTACTCTTTCATTGGGCTAGTTTTTGATTAGATCATTTGACAGACCTCTGATACCAAGGTTATTTAATTTCGCCAGTAATTTTCATGACCAATGGTATTGAAGGTCTTGGCCAAATCGTTAAATACTCCCAGGCATAGTTGTTTTTCACCTAAGTGTTCATATATTTGTGTGACCATTTTGAAAACCAAATTGGAAATATGAAATTATATGATGTATCTCTGTCATTGAACCATTGTACATCCTCCCGAGGAGTTGTCCTTTCAGGTCATCGTCCTTCCTGTCCTTCCCAGGAAGGTGGACAGGTCACAAGGAGACATCTCCTTTATATAAGCAGGTGTAGGCAAGACTCGCCTACACCTGCTCTTTAGAGATTGGCAAACTCGCAAGGCAAGACTCGCAAGGCAAGACTCGCCTACACCTGCTTTTTAGAGATTGAGCATGGGTGTAACATTTGGCTAGTTCCGCAATTATCGAAGTCATCATGCCGTAGGTGCAACTGGGTCCTAAAAGTCTTAGTCCAACCGCTTCCTTGGCCAAAGAGTCGGCAATGCGATTACCTTAACTTCTGTCGTGCCCTTTAACCCACCTCAGGATTATGTTATTATCTACCGAGTCTTTGGCTACACTCTTGGTGACACTCTAGTACTAGCCCTGAGGTTACACGTTGTCTGTTCAAGGCTAATAGGACTTGTCTGCTGTCAGTGCAGATTGTTATGTTTTTGGCAGAAATGCATTTCCTGGTTATTTCTTTTGTGGCGATTGAGATACCAGCCAGTACTATTTGAACCACGCTGCCTATAATTGTCTGTCTTCTCATTCAGAATCTTCAAAATATTGATTTTCTTTCCAGTTGATAGACGGAGGAAATAAACTACTCTGTTAAAGATGGGGGTAGACCTTACTGTAAAGTGAAGGTGCTCAAGTACTGATGCGTTTTGCAGGACACAGTAAAGTCTCAGTAAGACTGTTCATCTCCTGATACGTTTGATTTGCTTTTTAACGTCTTTGGGAATATGTGTTTCAGTTCATTTGCTGATTGCCAATAAAGCACGATGTCACTCTTATAGTTTATTATTTAATCATGGTCTACCCAACTGCCCTGGTGGAACACAACTAGCAAGAAAGAGGGGTGAATCAATACCAGATCAATCGAACACAATGCTGCCAACTGTACCCAACCCAACGCGCGTGTACACTAAAATTGACACCTTACAGTTTGACTCCAGTATCTGGTCAGGTTTCCACTACCTTGAAGGTAGTGAAAAAGTACCCAAAATACCCACTTACGATCGATTGCCGCAGAGTTATAATTCATACTAGTACGGGAAGGCAAACGTGAGTATATGCTAGACTGGAGAGGACTGGATCCTCCAGGAGAAGGAAATGTTGAGATCGGATAGGTGTTGGTTCACAACTGGATCAAAAACACCTTCCGGTTCTAATACAGGTATTTTCAGTCGCAGACCCAGGACATAGATATAACGTTGTCTAGGAACCTATGCCACTGCATTCCAAGTGGAAATTTACGCTATTATATTGTGTGCAGAGAAATTGGAAGAATCCAACCTCATATGCAAGTCAATAAAAATATTTTCGGGCAGTCAAGCGGTGTTGGAAGCTATTGGCTCTTACCGAGCAGTGTTCAAATTAGTAGCAAATTGCCATAATAGGGGAGCCCAAGCGGGGAATTCGGGATTTACTAAAGCGCGGCAGATGAATATACAGGGGGATAACTTGTACCCGGTTAAGTACCTCCACCAAATATGAGCCTCATATATGAGGCTGCCTGTGAGGGATGAAGGATCAGATTAGTATAAAAAAATTGATCATCAGAAATTCTCGAGCGCGTCAGATTAAGGTAGGATGAGTTAATTACTTGCTAAAAAGTGTATATTCCAATAATCTGACAATTTGAGAGTGACGTAAAGAAAGGGGAGGGCAGCAAAGTTGTAAAAAAATAACGTCATTTCGACATTCTCGAGCGTAGCTAATTTTT
>WOGO01005239.1:0-12597 GCA_015342085.1 Leptinotarsa defecta | reverse complement strand
TCTTCTTATTTTATTTTTAGAACATGTAAACAATATTTTCCTATAAATACCGTCCTGCGTGACGAAATAAGTTAGTTACAGATTGTCAGACTTACATCAAGTTAGTGACGAATAATATTGTTGTAACTCAGGGGAATTCAGTACTGTTTCCCCATTTTCAAAATAAATAATTTTTGAAAACTTATATTTCAAAAGTGAGATATAACATACCTAATGATTATACTATCTTGATTCAATCTGTCCCTCACTATTATTATTATTATTTATCAACTTCAGGTACAATATAATAATAACAAACACCGAACATGTATCAGTTCCAGCTGATGAAGATTAAGAATTTGCAATCGAGGCAATAGTCAGAGTAGAATTTTCGAATTTGATCTGAAATATTCATCTTATTAGCGACTTTGCAATGCTCCTTTGGTTTGCTTAGTTCGTATGAAATGCTGTAGGTATAGTTTTCACAAAAATAGAGTATATTTTTTTCACGGAAACCATAACTTGCCACTTTCTGGAACGTGTGTTTCGATATTTATTGATAATGTCTAGATTTGTCTCGCTAGCTTTCAGGAATTAGAAATTTACTGGTATCAGAATTGATGCTGCTAATACTACAGTGGACATTACATTATATTCGACAGATATTTGCGAAAGTTTCACTTTGAAGAAAATTCTTACAGATGCTTTCATTCTTTCCAGCAACAGAAATTAGTTGGAATCCATTCAATTGACAGACAGTTATCGCGAGTATTATTTCTCTTCAGTTCAGGAATGATCCAATCAAGGCAGAAGTGTGTCTGGGACTCGACTGAACTAGTTGGAACTCAAGCACATGAACGTGATATTTGTTTGGAGAAGGTTGTTTTAACTGCAGTCAAATATTTCGAATCAGGATTCAAAACATTCTGTTTCACGCCAAAAAGAATTACTCAATCTCAGGACAATTGTGAATATTTGAAAAAAATATCTGATTGAGTTGAGCAAGTTTAACGAAGAAATTCACCCGAAGTGAATGCAGATAACGATGTGAAACATAAATACGGGAGAACTGACAATATTCGCAAAGTCGCAGTTGAAAGTTGCAATTTCGGTATTCAGATAATGGCAAAACCAACATTAAAATTTGTGTTACAGCCAGTTGCCAATTTATCTTGTTGCTGATTACATTTTCATTGTTGTACGGATTGAGAAAAATTATATTCTAAAATTAATTCGATGCAGGGAATAACATCGTCGAATATATTTATACCAAAAGCAATCGATGCTTTTTTGTGAAAATTATGAAATGTTCCATAGATAAGAAAATCGTTCGTGTTATTTCAAATAAATAGTAGCCTAACTTTTTGTACATATTTCCAATCATGTCTTTAGTTATTGGACATACCAAGCAATTATAACTACTGGAATAATATCTCATGATATCCTACTGAATTACTTGATAATAATCAAAACTCGACAAGAACCCAAAATGAAATAAAGTATAAATGAATTTTATATCTCTCTTTTGTGTAATTCGTACTTATTCACCGGTGAAAAATCGAGGATAAGCAAGCTTTTACCTTGACTCTCAGCGAAAATTTTGTAATCCCGCTTGGGAAATCTCGTGCTCGACTTCAATCTGTTTTGTTTGTATATTCTCCAACGCAGTTGTTCAGGAATCCTTGATTACCTTATGAGTCTCTCCTTCTAGCATTTAATACAACTTTTCATTTATACCAACCTTGCCATGTTTATGTGTTACAAATTATTCAGAATGATTTATTCAATTACACAACAATGGAAGCTGGTTACGAACTTGAGAATCTGATGATGTTGGATTTCTCATTTCAGAATATTTCAACAAGTTATTTCCTGATGAAGATATTGGTTTTTACTATCTTTCTGAAAATATTGCAGAATACATAACAATATTTTCTCAAACAGTACGAAATCCGGGTTGGTAGACCGTGAACGAATGGTACCAAAAGTTTCATCTGGAATTGCGGCAGACATCAATATCTCTAAGTATAGTCTTCCTGAGTTCCAGTTGTTACTGGAATTTAAAAGTATAACAAACGTTAATAGGCATAAAGGGCAGATCAGAATATTTTTAATTTGTTTGAGAATGAACTACCTTCGTTTCGGAAAATACAACAGAATATTTGAAAGAGGCCTCTATATTATTCACACATATTCACTCAATTCAACTATAAGAATACAAACATTCCTATAATATTTTGCTACTTGATAACTCCAAAAAATATTGATTTCTAAATTTCTACAAAATCAATCTTAAATTCCATAATCATCTTCAGTCATTTTCAATAGGCTTCTACTTCTGGTTGTATTCTATCTTCAATTTTTTAGGCTATTATATTCTGAAAATAATAATGGCTAATACATTCCTCAAGATTTCTGCAATTTGAATATCCCCAGACAATTTTTTAAACAGGGAAGTCTGCCATTTTCCACCTATAGAATCAAAAGTACTTCTCTTCACATTTCAGTTACATGCTTCATGATCACAAATTTACATTATCCTACTTTCAATATTTGACAAGACTGATTTGCCAATGAAGTCTCGAAAGCTTGAACAGAAAAAGGGTTCTTATTTTTCTCATCTCCAATTGCTATAACTGTTCCAACCTACTTCTTTATAAGATGCAGCTCACGGTGCAGGAGCAGTAACCAGTCTTTCTTCAAGGACAAAACAAAAGCACTACAGGAAATTCGTTAAGGGTCTCTAAGACGGTGCCTGTGCGAAAGTATCGATTAACATTGGTTTTGAATCGCTGGAAAAACTTTCTCACAAAGTTCATTCGACATAAACACAGTTTTCCAAATGAATGTGTTCTCAAACAGTGAAGTTCGAGGTGTACTGATTTTGATCTCAAAACAATGAGCAGCCACCGTCTGTCGCGTATTTCTGATATGTACTTCCCTTGGTGTAATCAAATGTGCCAGGTCACTGAAACATTTTCCGTGAAAGTATTTATAGAAGACAGACAAATCCCCAACCTCTCCTTAATGTTCCAGACTATCGAGGTTGCGAGTGATGTTCGCGTCTCCAATCAGGCAGAGTACTGATCTGAGCTTTATAACGCATCAAAAGTTGCTGAAGTGTATACAGTTTTCTGATTTGGAACAGTGCTCGAAGCTTCTGAGCAGCAGCCTTCGCACTTCCAGCGACATGATTGTGCCAAGACATATTGGTGTCCATTTCAACCCCCAACAAGCAGAAAGCGGAATTGTCTGTCCTGACATTATTATATCCAGTTCAGAGACATTTATTTTCTTGGAGAAAACAAATTCCTGGGATTTTGTGGCATTGAATTGAACTTGGTTAAGTTCTCCCCAATTCAAAATCACTTTCAGATCTTCATTGAGATATGCGACCTCCTACTACTTATGCATTCGCAGCCGGTATCTTGGAATCCTGATAAAATGACGAGACAAGTGTGGTGTCGTCAGCAAAGCAATATATTTTGTGCTTAATATTTTACAATGAGTAGTCGATATACAGTGAAAACTAGTGAGTTGGAGACAATATGGATCCCTGGGAAACATCAGCGTTGATTGTAAAAGTATTTGCCACCTGTAGGAAAAGTTTTTTCAGGAAGCTACCAAGCCATACACGAAAATGATCCGACAAGCCATAGCATCGAAGTTTGGCCAGCAAACCCTCATGCCACGCACGGTCGAAGGCCTTAGAAATATCAAGCGCAACAGCTCTTGACTATCCATGTTTCTCGATTACTTCATTCCAAATATTGGTGTTGGAGCCTTCCAAATATTCAAGGCTTTCTCTATTATTTTTGATATCACTGATAGCAGAGCGACCAGGGACCAGAGAAAGTTACTGTAAATATATATCGTAAATATCGTATACTGTAAATATAAATGTATATCGAATGTTACCTGAGTAATCAATAAAAAAACCAAAATAACTGATTATCTTCAGTAATATATCACTAACTGTTGAATGGATACTGTTAATGGGAACGTAACAAAAAGATCGTAACACATGATGAACTTAGTAGAAATTTGACAGAAGTTATTTACTTTATTTTATATTCAATATGAATTTCTACAAAACTAATAGGTCATCTATCGATTAAGTTGAAATGTAAGGTGTTGTCTACTCACTCCAACATACATTCGTTATTGCGTAAATCGAAATTGAAACCAAAGAAATACAAAAACTCATTTATTATCCCTGATATTAAATAGAAAGTCAAAAATTCTATGAACTCCCAGAGTCAAGCATTCGAGTCTCGATGATGTTGCCGTCTTTGTCGAAATTTTTCAAGAAGAGCAAAACATTTTTATCGTCTTTCTGGTATTTTTGATCCTGTATTGCATTCAATTGATTTTCTTCTTGTGTTCCTGTTCCTGGACTGGTGTCGTCTTTCTGGTATTCTTGATCCGGTATTGCATTCAATTGATTTTCTTCTTGTATTTCTGTTCCTGGACTAGAGAAAATGACTGTAAAAATACCTGTAATGTCAAATGTTACTATCCTTGAAATTGAATAGATAGTCAAAAACTCAATGAACTCTATATCGTGGATCAAATTGTTAGCGTCATCCAAGAGTCAAGCATTCGAGTCTCGATGATGTTGCCGTCTTTGTCGAAATTTTTCAAGACGAGCAAAACATTTTTATCGTCTTCCTGGTATTCTTGATCTAGTTATTTGGCAAATTTCTCTTTCCTTTTCTGGGAATAGGTTGAATGCGAGGAATATTTCAACAAGAAGTTTTGAAAATGTCATCTGAAATGGTGGCGATACGTTGACATTTGATGAAGATCACATAAAACATAGACCCTCGGAAAAACAACTTATGACATTTCAACATTTCTGTTGTACAAAGACTGAAGTCGTTTCAGACGGAAGATTGAGAATTTTGGTAAAACAAACTTGGTTTCAACCCATTCACATGAGCTCGTGCAAATACGTCAATATTGAATGGTATTTTGAAAGATGGGAAGAAAATCGATATTAGCAGAGCATATAATGTAGGGTATGACTATCTGAACCATCAAATTCAGTCAACCCGAGAAAGAGAATCATTTTCTGATAAATGTTCAAACCTAATTGAAACGGTGACAGAAAGATGAAAGTGCATTCAACTGAATAAAAAAATGTTTTTCCAGTATATTATAGGTTTTTTCATCAATCATCCATTCTCACTTTTTGTTATCATACAGCACGTTCAAAGACCTCAAAGATAATATATGAGACTTTTGGGCACACTCTTCTGTTATAACATTGCCTCTGATTCCTGATTAGCGTGACACCCAGTATTTCAATGTATTTCTGTTCTCCCATTTCTTCATTTCTACACTGCCAAGATCAGGGGTCGGCAAATAGTTTTAGGTGAGGTCCGGATACTGTGGGAAAATTTTAACAGAGTCCAGAAAAAAACAACTGATAGTAATTTTGGTGCTACCTATGTATTATTCATGTTTCAAATCAAATTCTGAATTACAAAACACAAGACCTAAAATTGAGCCAGTTTTTCATAGTTTGGTTCTCGAGAAGAACAGCAAATTCGAAGTGTGTTTTCTAGGTGGGCGTCCGTTGATATTGAACGATATTACAAACGATTTGTTTTTCAAAAAACTCCTTTGAGAAAGATGTTTCACATACGTTTGTCGATAACATAGTGGCCAAATTTATAGCTAGTTTCTCGCAATTTTTATATTTTTCTGGGACATGTTTGGCCCAAAATTCTTCAGTGGATACCGTTTTAGACATTTGCAAAGGTACATCTTCTTGCAAATCAATTATCTCCATTTGAAGAGATGGCTGTAACAGGTTTAAGAACTTGGCAGCCATATCTATCCATTCTGCCGCTACATCAACTCCAAATGGCGATTTAAGAAACGGAGATAGCTCACCCATCTCTGCAAAGCCTTGGAACCTTATAGCAAATTCGTTTCCAAGATTGTTCCGACATTTTACGAACACTGCACAATGTCTTCTTCAGATTTATTTTTATATTCAAGAATTGTCGGAAAATAAATAATGAATGTACTGCAATATCTTTTTCAAAGATATCCAGATTGCGACGAGAAGCAGACATGCTTTGTATCAGATCAAATATCAATTTTCCATTTCCTTCTGAACCAGTGTTGAGCGTATATGAATATTTCAAAATATATTTTAGAAAAGTCAAAACCAGCATATTACGCTTGTTTGTTATGAACTTATCTGCGATGTCCTCTTCAGAGGTCTCCTTTTTAAATTCAAGAATTGTCGGAAAATGAATAAATTCTTGTTGAACGATATCTTTTTCAAAGACATTCAGCTCACGACGAAAAGCAGACACGCTTTGTATTAGATCACATATTGATTTTTATTTCCTTGTAATTCTGTGCTGAACGCATTTAAATATTTCAAAATATCTTTCAGAAAAGCCACGACCAGCATATTACCCTTGTTTGTTATGAACTCAAAGTGCTTCCTGGCTCCCTACGTTTTGCTAGAAGGTGGTTATTTGTTCTTTCATTAGCCAGGCTAGATGTGAAACTAATCAAACCATATCAGTTGCAGGAACTTGTGAAATAGGTCAACTAGGCAACTTAAAAGGAAATAAGTACTGAGTTAAATTCTATGTGGCTCAAAAATATTATTTTAATTATTAAAGGTATAGTATACTTCATCTAAGTATTACTTTTTACTGGTATACAACATATTACACGATCCGCCTGTTGGTGACCGTTGGCCTAGACAGTCATTGTGTCAATTTTGGATAATCTTCAAGAATAATAAACTCTTATCTTCAGATTTTCGAATGAATTCGTTAATCAACGATCTGATTTGAAAGCATTCATTTTGCAGAAAGTGAGTTATAGTTTCAAACTCATTTTGATTGGCTGTTCATATTATAATATTCAAGCAAACCTTTGGAAAAAAAGTTTTGACTATCTCACTTCTCTAGCTCTTACAAAAAAATGTAGGAAACTTCCAAAGGAAGAAAGAACAATCAATTCCAAAATTGACTCTTCATGAAGACATGAAGATTATTCATAGAAGTTACTTTCAAATACACACTGAAAGAGAAAGTCCTTTCGAAATAACTACTTTCACATGGTTATTAACAGTTTATTTGGATGTTATTCAGTTTCTTATTCTTAATATGAAAATAGTTGTGTCGAGAGAGCTTGCTTTCCAGTATCTGGAAATAACTTCTTTGCATGATCTACACATTTTTATGAAAAGTTCATTTTGGAATTTATTACCTCCTTCCTTTCTTTGCGAGTTTACCACAATTTTGTATCAAGGTGGGAAAGTAGGAAGCCGAAACTTTTTTTTTATTATTCTCTGCTGAAAATATCCCCCTTTGAATTGATTAAAGCCAAATACTTGAACCATCTATTCTCTCTTGTAGTTTCTCCAATCAACTTCTGAATATACAGTTGAAATTTCATTGGTTAATTATCCTGAAAGAAGTAAATCTTAATAGAATCTGATTCAATTTGAGAAAACATAAATCTTGAATACACCTGCGACACTGTCTGATATCTCTGAAACTACTAATCCTCAGAGAATATCTTCCGTCAATTACTTTCCCATTGGTGCACACATTGAGATTTATGAAGAGGTTCTACACTTTGCAGATAATCCCTGGTCGCTTTTGTAAGCGAAAAAAAATTTTCAGTCGACGCCGTTCATCTTGTTCATGAAGCGTGAATGACTTTGCTAGATTTCGTGAAACAGTAATTGCTACTGGTATGAGTTGAGATAGGGAGAAACAGGTGGTTAGAGAAGCGAATTTTGTCAGTATTGGTTATGGGAGATATTTTATAGTTAAATACATGTAACGGAATACAGTTTTTGATCCGGTAAATAAAATTGTTTGATAGTCTCGCGCTAGTATTTGAAAATACTGATTAGACAACTTAATTTTTGACTGTTGATCACCAATCTGAATACGAAACTCAACCACTCAAAAGTTGAAGATGTCAAGAATAGACCTCTTCAAGATCTGACGATTATCTATTGACTCATAAAGTTACACCTTTTTTTCACTCCATATAGTCATTCCAAATGTTTCTACAGAGTGAACTTCCATTCCACTAAACCTTCTAGAATCACGTTCTGAATGATTTTGTCACTTTAATAGAGTTTTCACGGTTATTTGATAATATCATTATAGGTCAAAGTCAAACAATAAAAATTATGTTGCCAGGTTTCTAATATTTTACTCGGCTTCTCTTTCGGAGAACGTTCATTACAATAACTCAGAGAGCACATAGTTTCCCTAGTATATCTTAGTTTCATCTTCCGTTTGTTACTCAAGAATTCTCATGAAAAATTCCATAAGTATTCTCACTTCATCCTGAGCATACCCTGGAGCTGATGGATTCCATCCAGAAAAGAGCCGTCCGCCTGATTGAAGACTAGAGCATCACTTCTAACCTTGATAGTTTGGAACATTGAAGAAAGGTTCGATAATTGTCTCTCTTTTATAGATACTTTCACGAGAAGTGTTCAAGTGACTTGGCACATTCGATTCTAACAAGAGCGGTACATATCAGAAATACGCGACGGACTGTGGCTGGTCACTGTTTTGAGGTTCAACTCAGTACACCTTAACTTCACTGCTTGAGAACTCTTTCATGTAGAGAACTGCGTGTATGTGAAATAAACTTCCTGAGAAAGTGTTTTGAAATGTATTCAATCGCCAGCAATTCAAATCCAACCTGAATCGCTCTTTTCGCACAGGCACCGCTCATAGAGGCCCTCAAATTTCTTCTTCATTGCTTGTGTTCTGTAGTCAAAAGAATCCTAAGGATTTTGTCAGTCTCTCTGTGGGATATATTTAGCTGAAATCCAGATAAGACCCAAAATATATAAAAGTTCCATAACAATTTTATTTGTGCAGGACGTTTTGGCGTTGACTCCTCAGGATTTTCCAGTGCATTTTTCAGGATGAAACGCGGTACAATAATATGTTTTTCCTATCCTGTTCTTGAAGTATACCGATGTTGTCATTGGACGATATCATAACTTTGTATATATGATGGAATTGGCCGATACTTGATGAAAATCCATAAGTAACGTATTTAAAAAAGACTTCATTTTGAGATATTCATTGAGTAGTTTCACAAAAACGCAACACGTGTTCCGTCATACAATGGTTTTTACAAGCGTGTCTTTACTCGCACGTCTGAAGAAGCCATTGTATAGCGAAACACGTATTGCGATTTTGTAAAACTGTTTAGTGAAAATCTCATAATGAAGTGTTTCTCGAATATATAAGTTTGTAACATTAGGAAAACTTCTCAACCAGAACACACCATTCATAACTATTGCGAGTGTTTCAAACAAAACGACTTCCATCCGATGTTAAGGAAACTTCATTTCTCCATCTATAGTGTGTGTCAATTTGATCTTCCTCTTGAAGATGATCACTTGGTGACCGAAATAAGTGTCGAGGTGTGAGAACAACGGTTTGGTGTTGGGAAAAAACTCCAGTAATATTCACTAGTTCAAAGTTCGAAAACAAGCCGAAGGCAGTTTGTCAGCCCAAGAAAACCAAACAACGCCAAAACAATTAGGAATATAGTGGAAGCGACGAAAAAGAAACTTACTGTCTTTTATGCCTGGAACCGTATGGCAGTAGTCGCCCTGGAGAGAAATGGGTGTGGTGCATCGACTGTCGTCACTACTTTAGAATAAATATTTTTTCAATCAGAATATTGTTTCGATTGTCCCAGGTATATGTTTCATTCGTCTTCGACACGGAGACAATGTTTGACATAGGTGACTTCAGAGCGGTATGACTTGGATGACTACAACTTACTTGAGGGGACCAGAAGAATGTCTTCTGAGAGAAGTTAGTAATCTATAGCTACGGGAGGATCAGGATCACTCACCAAATAAAGCAATCGACTTCGTTCATTCAGTCGAGTTCAAAAAGACAAGTCGCAATAGACTCACGGGTTGCAGTGGGAGGTTGAATAGACTTACTCACGCCCTCAAGATGTGGTTCAACTACACAATTGATGTCTACTCACACAATATTGCTATGTTTTTCCCGCGGGTTTGACAATAATAGAATTCACTGTACAATCAGTCTCATCTTCATTTCACTGCTACACTGACAATACAACACAAACACTTCAACTGAAACTTCAGACTGACACTTAAATGTCTATCGTCTCATTAGATCACTTCGCACCGCACTTTCAACTGAATTTTCCTGATCTGCATGGTGGTAGTGTTTATGTATCGTGAAGGCAATAGGAAAACTGCGGGAAGTCTCTTAAAGCGACGCGACATCTAGAACGATCAAAGAAGCGCAAGTCAAGTTGAGCGCGACCTTGGTCAATTCACAATCGATTGACGAAGACCAGCGGTGGCCGGATTTATTTTTTTTCAGGAGATAATTCACAACAAAATACAACTTTTGACAACTCATATAATATTGCTATGAACACAATGTGATTTCAGTTGAATGTGGTTTCCTCTTCACCAAAGTTTGATGCTTTCTCTGAATGGTTCATTTCATCTATCCTAGTATAATTGAGGATGTTATATTTAGGTCTGTCATGGATGAAAAACTTCTTTCTAAATAATATTTTGTAGGATCGCGCACACCTGCTAAATTATGTTCATATTGATAATATTACACATATTTCTTTTTGAACATCAACCAGAAATATATCAATCTTCTGATAACTACCAACACTGAAACATTTTCTTCAACCTCTTGAATTTGTGTTATGAATGCCTAGTCTCTTCTGTTCAGTATTTTATAAAACAATTTCCTACACTCATAATAAATTTCATTTAATAACCGAACATTCCCAACTTTGACAAACTGATTCACGTTATGAATGATGTAGGGAAATATGAGATTATAAGGACCTTCCTAACTCTTGGGTCCTTTCCCCTTTACAAGCTCCAGATTAGCATTCCTAGTGACACTCTTGTTGTAGAGTGGAAGATGAACAAGGATACCCCAAGAACTTCCAATGAGTATTTAATTGAGTTAGTAAAGTTGTGTCCACTTTGTTATTGATGGCCGGAATGAATACGGAACGAATACATTAAACGGTCAGTCTTTGAAAGTTCTCAGAAACAGTTTCTTGAATAATTTTAACGGCAGAAAATAACTGGGTCAAAGCTATTTCCCAGACTGTCGACCGTTATCTGTAGGTTTTTTCTGCATCTACGATTATGGAAGTATTAGATTTATTCAATTCAACCAAAGAACGACGAAACGTCATATTTTAATGGAATGAATCCGGATACTAGAACCAATTCTGTAATATCTGCTTTGAGGTCCGTTGCTTTATCGCTTCTGATAACATGTAGATGAAAAATTAGAAATAAAAGCTTTCTCAAAAAACATAGAACAAGCTCCCACATTGTGCACTATTTGATAATTTTTTTCCTACTATTTTAATATTATTTGAAATCTAAAAGCTTTTCAAGCGAAGACAGGGTAATGTATATTTTGTTGAAAATGTTAGCATGATATTTATTGTATAAGAAATGCACTTGTTGATAATAAAAACGAAATGAAGTGTCTGAGAAGAATTGTGGATATCTGAGGTATACTTCAATTTATTATTTATTTCGGCAAATGGCTTCATATTGAAAAAATATCAACTGCAGGCTACTTCATTTTTGATGTCTTTAAGTAGCTGTGTTTTTTCGTCAAACCCATTTTTCAGAATGTTAAAGACCTCCGTTATTCTATTTTTGATCATGCAACTGAATTCTCTTCTTTTGATATTTCCTTTGTGGGATGTTACGGATGTTTCAAAGTGTTTACAGACATACAAAATGACAATTCGATCCTGAATGATGAAACCATTGGATAGGTAGCTAATCGAGAAAGATTATACTTTTTATAGTGGAGACCCGCACCTTTTGGCATGAAAATATAATGCACCTTTGCTTGTCGAGTACTTACTTATTGGTTTTATCATTCAGGGTCCAATTGCCAATTCAGTACGTCTCTGACAATATTAATATCCATTGTTCTTTGAAGTTGATACCCTGAAACGTTTGTATCGGTTGGCGGTTGTACACAATATATTGTGAAAGTAAACTTGATACTTTCATTGAAGGATTCTTTTTAACCGTGAATGATTCACTTACTGCACGTTACTCTTGATAATTTCTAAAATTTTCAATGGATTCATTTTTTATTCATGAATGTAAAAGTGATATGGCATAACATACAGTGAAAGCTTGAATGAAAAAGAGTTGTGATATTGAAATATTTCAATATCAGAGTTTTTTTTGGATGAGCACGTTGTGAGTAGTAGCATGTGCTACTACTGCTACTACTGTATCGTCAGTTTATTGAGCCAGTGATACCGTAATGAATCAATATACTTTGCTATAACAATGGCATTATGGAAGATAAAACCAGGAGGTGATTGTATAATAACATACATAAAAAACTACATTGAAGTTCTGTCATAATTATTATGTGACTATCTAATGTCGGTCGGTAGGCAGTCGGTTCGACGTGGGTGCTTTGTTCACTCATTCGAATCGACCGCCGTGTTGCTCGGAGGTTCATGCCCCAGGCTGAACGATCAATTTTCACTTGCTATCGTCCAACCCGTGTTACAGCCTGGCCACAGGAC
>WOGO01005238.1:0-12598 GCA_015342085.1 Leptinotarsa defecta | reverse complement strand
GGATCCAGTCCTCTCTACTCGGGAACAGTACTTTATAAGGCAGTTCGTAGTTGACAGTTGGATGCATAAAGTCAGAGGTCATTTCCAGAATGCTGTGACTTCCAGTGTCAATCAACCAAGAGTCTGTTGCACTCTGCATTGAATTGATTTGTGCAATTGGCAATATGCACAAGTCTATATGCAGCCCATCTAGCCTCTCTCACCAGAAAAATGGGGAGAGGAGGTAGATCTAGAAGGATCTGCTTGGCGGCTGACGATGTGGTACTGATGGCACCACTGATGGCCAGACAAGCCTGTCTCTGTAAGCCAGAAAGCTTCGCCTGGGCCATTTCCTGTAAAGCCTTAGGCCTTCAGACAATTGCATCACAAGTGATCATTGGTCTAACAATCACCACATAAATCCAATGGATTTGCTTGGGACCTGAACCCCAAGTTAGAAATCTGTGAGTGGCAAAATGACAAAATGTGAAAGTGTTCTCCAATCTTCTCAAATAACAGAAATGAATCAAAACGAAATTATCGAATTTCGTTTCTTTTCGAATACCTCCGGAACTAAACGAAATTTCCTTAATTTTGAAACGTCATTTGAATATGTTCTCAAATGGGAAACGTTTTCTCAATTCAACCAGCTTTGTATCTTTCCTTGATAGCTCTACTTTATCTTCGACATAAAGTAGGCACATATTTATTAATAATATTCATGTGTAGGAGTCGTAAGTGAGTGACCAGAGGTAACAGATGGGGAAGATCAATTCTTACGACTTGTCACTTGTGTATGAATCATAAATCAATCATAACAGCGCTAAAAAGTTAGCAAAATAATCCTGCTGAAAGTTGCAAGCAAACGAGGTTATCGAGCAAAGGTGCATAAGTAAGTTGCTAGACCATCTGATCTGAAAGATTGTCCTGTTTCTGACCATTCACAAAAATCCTTCAATCCGCCAGAATATCTTCTCTCATGCGATACAGGTCATCTTGGGAAGTCCAAGGAAGCCAGAGTATGGTGATTTCTGTTGCTCAGTGACACAAATGGGATACCCACCGACATCCTATAGATGATTTGACGTTGCCTCTGGTTCCATTGGTCCCAAAATAGTCATCGTGCTATCTGAGTTGGGGGAAAGAGGTCCATATATGGAAACAGGAACAGCAAGTTGGAAAATAAAACATCGTTGATCATTAGCTCGCACAAGTTCCATCTCTGAGGATTGTCGTTCAAAAGAAGGTTAACGGAAAACAGATATTGAACATTTTTTTCAATATTTCTAAAATTCTTCATTGAAGAGTTAGCTTTTTGGAGCTGTAGGTACATCGCTTCATTTTCATTAATTTGTGGACATATATCAGATGCACAAATTGTACCACGACCATTTACTTGACAAAATTGAGTTAATTCGTGTTATGCCAATTGAGTTAGTTGGTGCTAGTAGTTTTTTCACTCATATCGAATGCACAACATGATTGTCTCAACTGTAGAATGAGTTGCCAGTTCATATGAACAGGTTATGTATAGTGTGCTGCACAATTCGAATTCGAACTTCCGGATCAGTCCGTTTCTCCCGATCCGCGAAGTTTCTTTAAACCGTCAAGATCATTTACTTTCCAAAATTGGGTTAATGAACGTATTATTATTATTATTAATTCGTATTATGCCAATTGAGTTGTGCCAATTAAGTTAGTTGGTACCAGTAGTTTTTGGACTCATATCGAATGTACAAAATGATGACGTTACGCATTCACTTTCCAAAATTGAGTTAATTCGTGTTATGCTAATTGAGTCGTGCCAATTGAGTTGGTTGGTGCTATTAGTTTTTAACTCATATCCAATGCACAAAATGATGATGTATACGCATTGTCTCATTGTTTCAACTGCAGAGAGAGTTGCCAGTTTATCTGAACAGGCTATTTATACTGTGCTGCACAATTCGAATTAGAACATCTGGATCAGCCCGTTTTTCACGATCCGCGAAATTTCCTAAAACCGTCAGGACTATTTACTTTCCATAATTTAGTTGATTTGTGTTATACCAATGGACTTGTGCCAATTGAGTCAGTTTATGCTATTCGTTTTTGGACTCATACTGGACTGTAATGTAAGTTGTCAGTTCACCTAAACAGGCTCTGTATGGTATGCCGCCACAATTCAAACTTGGGTATCCGGATGTTGCCGTTTCTCATCATCCGCGGAAATTCCATCAACTCGCCAGACTACTCACTTTTCAAAAGAGACCATCTTCACTTTCTCTCGTGCGATACTGAGGCAACATCGCGCAGCCCTAACGGTACCCTCGTGCGTCATGGTTTCGAAATATTGCGCTATGATCGCCGATTCCAGCACCGTTAATTGAAAGTGAAGCTAGTGGACTCGTTCCCTGGCCTACTCCCATTTCGCTTTGTTTATTCCGAGTGTAATGGTAAGTATTTGTTTGTTATGAAAGATGAATCGCCGGTGTGAATTTTCAAGAGAACGCACTAATAGGTGTGAAGTACTTCGAGCTGGAAAGTAATGACTTGTGACACTTATTATAACTATGGCACAGTACGGAACCTCATTCCTAGAAGAAACAGACTTCATATTTTCAAGATGAAATACCTATCCGATGAAAAATCCTCATCAATGGTCTCTTCCTAATAAATATATAGCACGTGATCAGCAAAAATATTTCAACTTCTATACCGTAGATCATACAACCATTTTGAAATACCTACGAAAAATTAAAAGTAATGCTGTAGGTTCTGATGATATCTCACTTCATATGCTCAAGTCGGTAGGAGAGGAACTTATCGAACATATAACTTTCATAATGAATAAATGCATCTCTAGCAGTACCTTTCCCTCAATATGGAAACATGTCTTGGTTCTCCCTCTTCCCAAATGCCCTTCGCCAACAGAATATTCAGATTTACGTCCGGTTAGCATTCTGCCAACCTTGTCGAAAGTACTTGAAATGATAATGAAAGAGCAAATATTGGAACACGTTGATTCCGCTCAAATAATCTCTAATGTACAACAGCCATGTTGAAAATCAAAAATGCTACAATAAAATCTAGTGATGAAGGAAATCTTACTTGTCTGGTCTTTCTTGACTATACCTTTTGATACCTTAGATCATCACATTCTTTGTACAAAGCTTCAAGTTTTTTGGTTTTTCATCTGATTCAATTGAATTCATACGAGATTTCCTAACTAATCGCACACAAAAGGGTAGTGATAGACAACGATAGCTCTGAAGCATTGAGTGTTGCATATGGAGTACCACAGGGTTCAATCTTAGGTCCCTTGCTATTTAGTATTTAAATATCAGATTTCCATGAATACATAAAGAATAGTCAAACACACGAAACACAAATACACTCCACTTTCAACTTGACTTCCATAACTCACTCAGAAATATTATTAAATCAAGATCTTCAATTATTGTTGGACATATCTACGGCACACAATCTGAAACTCAATGGGAAAAAATCTTCTTTCATGATTTTGGGTCGTACGTCGTGCAGAAATTCAGCCATTGGACAGATAAGAATCAGAATTGAAAATGACTACCTCCCTCAGTTCAAGGAGTGCCGGCTAATCGGCTTCGTTAAGAAGCTGTGTTTATTTGGTCGTGTGTGATACGGGTTGCGGTGGAGGGTCGAACAGACCCACTCACTTTGGACCTAACCTAACCTATTCATCGCTGAAGATGATTTTTCGATGAGAGTTGTCAACTACGAACACACGTCATTATCTATGGTCGTTTACCTTCACGTCCTGAGTCAGTTAAATTTCGTACGGGTGCAGGCCCAAGTCACGACACGAAATTCGCTAAGTTATGGTCTGCGGAAGGCCGAGTTATTCGACTGCCCCGAATTATCCTGTACACTCTCACAGACAGAGGCCATTTTTTCAGCAGATCTTGCGTTTCGTCGAGGTACGGGTGTTGGTCGATCGTTTACTGAACCAATGCACACAAATTTATCCACCACATTGCGAATAGTCTTCTCGATAGGACGATTATGGTGACCGCATAATGGGAGAAGCGTGCGGTACGTTGCCCGAACAGAACACCCATTTTAACAAAACAATTCTTTCATTTCCACATGTTGTTGAATGCTATATCCATCCATGGTGATTTGTTAAAACAGACTGAGTAACTGACAACTAATTTGGCAGATGTACCTTCAATGAGATGGTCGTTATCAATTGTCAAAGTTGGAAGACCCTATAAAAACGAAAGCGGTGGAAACAAGACGCATATAATAACCCCAGTGTGATCGCGTAGACCCCTCTTCCCTGTAACAAATTTTGTCAAAAACTCTCGACCTACGGCAATTTCGATGAAGAAATAATGAAGAGATCCAATTCATTTCTACATTATGTTCACAGAGTTGCTGAACACATTCCAACCGACACTACTTGAAAATGTCAAGTTGGCACTTTAACTCTCTATGTTGCATTTGGGAATAAACTTATATTGGGTGGAAGATTTTTCTACATTACGGTCCATTAAAGACACGCGCGACATATTTCGATTCTTGTATCATCTATCAACATGTGTATAATGTTGTGTCGATATCATTTCTCGCGTCGAAAGTTTTCGATAAAACAAGAGTGAATCACTAGGGTTTCTATTCTTGGGTGAAAATTAGATGCTTTGGAACAGGAACCAAAAGTTTCATGATATGCTTGGGACTGAGACAATATTCCAAACATATAACACCTTATAAATAGTGTCCAATAATGTTCCAAATTTATGAGAAGGCCTGTTAGACATCGTAGTTTATCCCTACTTGCAATCCAGGTGTTCAATTTTTGTTTGACAAAGCCTAAAGCGATGACAATGACAGGTTCTGGTCCGATGGAACTGCTTGCAGCACCCTTCTTCGCAAGGAAGTCAGCAAGCTCATTGCCTTTCAGGCCAGTATGGCCAGGAATCCAAACCAGAGACAGTCCGTTAAGTCTTCCTATCGAGGAGAATCGTTTTTGGCAATTTGCTACCAATTTAGACGTTGCTCAGTAGAAGCCAAGAGCTTCCAACGCCGCTTGGCTGTCTGAGAATATTTTCATTGACTTGTGTATGAGGTTGGATTCTTCCAGTCTCTCCGCGTAAATTTCCGCTTGAAATACAGTCGCATAGGTTCCTAGGTAGCTTGATATCTCTGTCCTGGCTCTGTGACTGAAAACACCTGCACCAGAACCTGAAGGTGTTTCTGATCTATCTGTGAACCAACAACTATCTGCTCTTAATATTTCCTTCTTCCAAATGATCCAGTCCTCTCTACTCGAGAACAGTACTTCATAAGGCAGTTCATAGTTGACTGTTGGAGACATAAAGTCAGAGATCATTTCCAGAATGGTTTAACTTCCAGTTTCAACCAATAGTCTGTTGCACTCTGCATTAAATTGACTTATGCAATTGGCAATGTGCAGAGGTCTTTATGCAGTCCATCTAGCCTCTTTCTCCAGCTAAATGTGGAGAGGAGGTAGATCTAGAAGGATCTCCATAGCCGCTGAAGGTGTGGATTTGTTTGGGGAGTAGGAGTATATCGGGTACTGCTTCATTTAGGTCACGGTCGTGGTCATGGTTTTTCAAACTAACATTTGCGGTCATGTTCATGAAAATGTGGTGATATTCGTAACATGAATTCCTGAAAATCGATGAACTCAACGGTCAAACAAGTCATTGGAATATCACGCAATATTGAAGAATTTCATGAACTGACGAAAAACTTCTGTTTCATTCGATACATCGGTGTGTTAGCATCCCCATTCGATAAAACAAATGATGGATGATTATAAACATATACCTGAGTAATTTTTTCGAGATTGAGAGTTGAATACGAGGTCCATTAAAATAATATGGTGAATTTTTATTTTTCTCAAAAAATGTTTATTTCTATCTTGCCCCCTTCAAACCAGTCCCCCTCAGATACACTTGTGCTAACGTTTTCTCCAAAACACGATCCTTTCATGAATCTCTTCAATCTTGGGAACAGAACAAGTCGTAGGGAGGCAAATCTGGTGAATACGGTGGCTGAGGCATGATTACGGTATTGTCTAATCGGTAATCGAAGAAAACAGTTAGCAAAATTTTGACATTTGATCGAACTTGGCATCCTTTTAATGGTCTTGGCTCTCCTGGGTTCTTCCATTGGTACGATTGGACTTTGCTTTCGATGTTCATGTTCATGCGACGGTTTTTTGGTCAAAATTCAGCAATTTTGGTATGTACTTTGCTTCCATACGCTGCCACACGATATTTTTTTACAGTCCACGTAAGTGTCAAATTTTTTGAGATCAGTAAAAATATCTAAAAAGAATCCACTATTGTTCACAACATTGTCCAAATCAGATATAAGCTAATCTATGAATTGATATGTATACGTCAATCACAGGTAGTAAAAAAAAAGTTTACGAAAGAATTTATTATAATCTATTTGTTGGAAAGAACAATTAGAATTAGTTTAAAATCTAGTGAGGATACACCGAAAGATTCGTAATATTATAACCATATCTTTTTAAATCAATATATTCATACAATTAACAGTAAATACGATATTCATGAATTCCGCACGCTCACCTTTTTCGTCAATAACCATCCAAGAGATGACTCTTCCTAACAACCCGCCCACTTTATGATATAATGATGGATAACAAAGGCTCCATCAAGTTAACTGTTTCGCCGAAAAAAGGACAGCCTGAATTAGCATACAATTGAACTATGCAGAGAATTGTTGATGACAAAAAAATTCGTAGCTACAGTTGTGAAATGAACAGTTAGGCCACGGTATTGATGCTGAGGCGGATTCGTGGCTTTTTAAATGTGAAATGAATGTCACATCATCGCATTCTTCAGATGGATAGATAGTATACAGGGGTTTCCACTTAAAATTCTCGCTTTGAATATCTCAGAGGCGAACAGATATATTTCAGTTATGTAAAAGGTTATAGATTCACTACGTTTTGCTTACAAAACTGTTGGATGTCCTTGGTTATCTTTCACAGCCTGAACCACTGTGCATGCTGTTTTTGGCGAGTGCATTGGCTTGGGAAGTACTTAGGGGTTGAGCAAACCTGTCATCGGATGGCTACTTCCACGTGGCCCCGCCGGATACGGGAATGACAGAATCAACTGTGGTTCTGTTATTCCCTAACTGAATGGCATCCCAACGATGGCTTAACCCTAAAGTGCGAACTCTCATCTTTTCATGTCACCCATTTCAACAATCTTGTCTCCTGTTCTAGTTTGTACATGTCCCTAACTGGATGTTTTTCATTTCACTCAGGACATAATTTGGATTGACCGTAGTTGTTCACATACAACATTACGGCTGTATCTGGTCCTTTACATGGCATTGCCTCTAGCTAAAACCTCACCCATTCACCAGAATTATAACAAAAGTGCTTTGATTATAGTCATTTCACTCTGGAGCTTTCAATGTTTTCTATGAAAACAATGAAATATTGACATATTGTTCCGGACATTTTAGCCTCGAACATGAGCCCCGAAGTGGTCGGCCTATGGAAATCCAAGACGATGATTTGGGGATCCTGGTGGAGACTGACCATGACAAGTGTCAGCTTTCCTGTGATTTTCAATGGGTTAAAACGTATTGAGAAGGTCGAAAGGTTCGAAAAGTGGGTGCCACACGATTTGATCCATCGACAGAAAACCCACTTTCGGTCCTATGTACCGAAAATTGCGTCAGCAGTAGCCGGCACTGGTCAATAGAAGTCCGACCCTGCTCACGACAACGCTCTTCTGCACGTTTCACAAATCTCCGTCCGAAAATCGAACGAATTGAACGTCGAAGTTCTGCTTCATCCACTATACTCCTCAGACCTCTCGCCAATTGACTACCATCTTCTCAAGCACTTCGATAATTTTCTCACCGATGGAACATTCGCCAATCAGGACTAGGCAAAAACGGTCTTCGTCGGCTACATAGAATCCCGGGCACTGAGATATTACAGTCGAAAGTATACTCATAAAAACGTACAAGACTTGTGAAATAACCTAATAATTTGCAAAACAATCAATGTGCTCCGCAGCCTCAAAATACCCACGAGAGACTTTTGCAAAAACCCATTCGTAGCTATAATTGACAATTTCTCGCCAGTAGGCAACTTTTATCTCAACTATTCACATGCAAAACCAATTATACTCAATTGAATGACTGACCGAATTAATTTATTATAGCGATTTACCAGTACCACTCACTACAGATTAGTATCGGTATCGTTCATAATAAACATAACTCCGCTCCGAGATCTTTCACCGATATTGGTCCTATAGACAATATGCCTGTAAATCTTTCCAAAGTCATTTACAAACAATGACCCAATCATTAGTAGAATTCGCTAACGGGTTTTTATCTGGTACATTTAGACCGACGACCCGTTATAACGATAAGTTGAAAATATAAGGGCTCCACAATTTCGGCTTCAACAATGTCTTCTTCAATTATTGTATATTTATTACGGTATGTCGCCCGCATACGTTTGTGATGGACGCATTTTTTCAGGAATCTAGGTTATGTATTATTATTGTCATTTTTTAAAGCGCCCACTCGCCGAGAACACGAGGATATATTGTCTTTGACCTGGATTCAGGAACGTTTACAAAAATGCTTCCCATCTGTATGTAAAGTACAATAAGAGTACAATAACGAACTATACAGAGTGAACCAGCAAAAACATATTTCGTGGCAAAAAATGCCTGCTATGTGGTTTTTCGGCTAGCTCAAGTATAAAAAGGTAAAATAACTCAATGTATCCTGATTTCAAATAATATTGAATGACTATATTAGATAATTCTGTCAATTCAACAATGTTGAATGCAGCAACTATCTTATATTACGTGGCAAAAAATGCCTGCTATGTGGTTCTTCGGCTAGCTCAATTATAAAAGGATAAAATAACTCAATGTATCGTGATTTCAAATAATAATAAATGACTATATTAGATAATTCACCATAATTGCTGATAGTTGATAGTTGCTGCATCCCACAATGTTGGATGCAGCAACTATCTTGTATTACGTAGCACAAAATGCCTGCTATGTGGTTCTTCGGCTAGCTCAATTATAAAAGGATAAAATAACTCATTGAATCTTGATTTCAAATAATATTGAATGACTTTATTAGATAATTATTGTCAATTCAACAACGTTGGCTGCAGCAACTATCTTATATTACGTGGCAAAAAATGCCTGTTATGTGGTTCTTCGGCTAGCTCAAGTTTAAAAAGATAAAATAACTCAATGTATCGTCATTTCAAATAATATTAAATGACTATATTAGATAATCATGTCAATTCAACAACGTTGGCTGCAGCAACTATCTTGTATTACGTGGCAAAAAATGCCTGTTATGTGGTTCTTCGGCTAGCTCAATTACAAAAAGATAAAATAACTCAATGTATCGTGATTTCGAATAATATTAAATGACTCTGTTAGATGAATCTGCCAATTCAACAATGTTGGATGCAGCAACTATCTTATATTACGTGGCAAAAAATGCCTGCTATGTGGTTCTTCGGCTTATTCAAGTATTAAAAAAAGGGGAGTAGTTGTTTTCTGATAGGCGTCAGTCCATTCAACCTACTGTGCAGGTATATTCGAGACAAGCTTGAACGTTTAAAGTTCATTCTTTAGATTTAATACAGTGATATTTTTCAAACAACTACCGTCATCTCAAGATCAGGCCGGGTACTTCTGGGATCACCCTCGTAAATAGGCATTGAGAGTCAAATATGATTCAAGAAAAATGACACCTAGATATTAGTTTTATGGCTGTCAGTTTCATGGCTGTAAGAAAGAAGCGTTTCATCGTTGTTGAACTGTGTTCTGGCGACCTAGCCTTAAGTTTTTCATCATTTTACCGGATCCGTACTATTACAGTTCTTCCGGTAATAAACGCATACCAAAAGCAAAAAACTGCGGGCTATCAGATACTGCTCGCTCGATCCAACACAAACACTTGAAGCATTCGTCATGTAGAAAACGAGTGGATATATGAAAGCTGTGAATATCACAGATAGATGCGAAAAACACGGAATTTACCCGGAACGAATATATTACCGGATTGCGAATGCGAACGCCGGTCATGGAGGTTGTCGTACGGATTTCTTTGAACCTTCAGAAGTCAATGGCTCGTCGAATTAATGAATTCTCTCGGAAAGCACTTTCTCCAGCCGAGAGCTGTGTTTACCAGTTCAATGGCGTCGAGCCGACGACAACCTGTGTATTGCACCAGGAAGCAGGGGGCCCGCACTAACTATTTCATAGTTGAGGCAAAGAAGGCAGGAAATCATATCCGACTAGTGACGACCTACATTTCGAAAACACGGAGCCCAACAAAAAATAAGGAGTATTTCAGGAATATGTCAGTTCACCGACTTGATGTGAAAGAATTTTAATAGTAAAATAAAACTGAATGACTATGTTACATATATAAATATGTTTTTAGCAAGTCAAATATAATATAAACTGGAGGCATGTACACAGTGCATTTCTCAAATGCCCCCCCTTTTTAGTTTTTGAACGGGTCAACTCAAAAACTTTGAATTTGGGATAATGAAATTAATGCATGAATATTTTATTTCGAAGTGAAATTGACAGATGAAACTTTCAAGATGGCGACAGGGCGCCATCTAGGAAAAAAATTGAACTGGAAGGGGGGTCTTGTGATATATCATTTTGAAGCTCCTGACGAATACTTCACAACCGTAGAAGTCAATATCTTCACCTACTACAAAATGGCGGAACATTATATAATTTCCCCAGAGGACGACACCATAGTTGAGGGAAGAATGTATAAGAGAGAAGTGAATTGTTTTAAGAATACGAGGACTCGTTATATCTCACGTTTGATATAAAATGGTAGAATTAGTTTAATACATACCCTGCGTAAACCATTTTGATGACTTTCAAGCGAAAACACTACGTTTGGACCTGGGTTATCTATAATGAAAATGGAAACGATCAAAATTTATGAATTTCAAAAGATCTGAGTTGTTCTGCAAAAGACAGTGCAGTTTTTTAATTTGAGTAGCTCGAAAGGAGTCGAAACATCAACTGGGATGAAAAAATATTCATTAAATATTATATTGAAAAAAAGACTGAGTTTAATAAACATTGCCTTTCACTTCAGTTTCATCGTTTCAGATCCGGATTATAGAATAACTTATAGACGTTTTCAGAAAGTTACAAAAGTTGAAATACTCATTTTCAGGAGAAATAATAATCACTATATGAATAACAGAGAGTTTTGAGAAACTACTACAAGATATAACTACTGAGGAGGTTTCTTGTGTGGAGCATAAATTATACTGTGTGTGTCACCTCGACCTTTCCTCAGATGTTTGAAGTGGTTGAGGGAAGATATCAAAGAATGTTTTATATAAAAAAATTGCATTGGGATTTTCTGAATTATATATAATATCATATGTTGTTTTGAATATTTGGAATCCGTTAGAGTATTACCTTCAAGATAATTATAATCGTATGTAATATACCAAGCGGTTCAACAGGTATGCCATAAATGATATCAAAAAATTAATCCAATTACAGGAAAGTCTCCTAATATGGGGTAGTTTTTTTCAAAACACCATAATAAAAAAACGGAGGTAGTTTTAAGCATTATTTCCATATTTCATGTTTCTTTGGATATACTATCAAGCATTTAATAAGAAGAAACGTGTTTTTAAGGAAAGCAGATGAAAATATGCAGAATTTAAAAAAAGTGCACTACCCCATATTAGAAGCATATGATATCCTAATATTGGGTGCACTATGTTCGCAATATGGGGTACCTAATTAAATATAATTTGAAAATAAGTAAAATTATTTTGTTTTTTTGAGGAATATCTATTTATGTGAATACAAAAAGTATATCTAATGAAAAGTTTCGTCCCTTATGAACATAAAGAAATTCTCATCTAGAAAGAACATACAACAAATAATTTAGAAATGCAAAAGTCACAAATATTCGGATTTATTTCACAATTAGTACATTCAACATGAGCCCATTTGAAGCAGCTTTGACACATTACCCACTTTTCGCGTCTGACATCTTCAGAGTACAATTTTCACAAAAAATACAAATAGCATCTTCTTCAAAGTTGCGTTTGTTTGCTTTTTCTTTTTCTTTTGGGTATGTTTAATTTTTTCTGCTGACTAGATTTTGAATCATTAATCTTTCTTTTGACGCCCGAATTTGAAGGTGAATTTTTTTTCTATGCTGGCCTCTAATTCCTCTTTGTATGGAGTGCTAGTTACAACGGCAGCTTTTCCACATTTTGTACTCTTCTTTTTAATAATAACTTTTGAAGCAGTTGGAACAGGCATCGAGACTGCAGGGGTAACCTGTCTCTCAGCGATGTGCTGTCTTGGAGGGGTAACTTGCCTTCCAGGGATTTTTTCTTTTGGCTCGTTGTTATCTAATTATTCTTCCTCTACTGTGTCTTCCTCTACTTTTTCTTCATCCATTGTTTCTGTTTCTACTCTTTTTTCATTAATTGCTCCTTGCATTTCTGCCACAAAATCATATTCTTTCAATGCGTTTCTATCAGGAGGAAACATTCCAGTTTTTCTAAACCCGTTTATAGCCGTAT
>WOGO01005237.1:0-12598 GCA_015342085.1 Leptinotarsa defecta | reverse complement strand
GAATAGATAAGTACTTTTTGATCATTCCCATATCGATTTCGAATAGGCAGATTGAGGCCCCGGCGTCAAGCCACAAATTCTTGAAAATGGCTCCAAAATGGGAGACAAAACGTCGAACACAAAACTCCAGACGCGGTTCGACCCGAACTCGAGAAGTTAATTTAACAATATTACAATGCAATAGTCAGTAAATCTAATAATATTATTTCAAGGAACTTAGTATGAAGGTGGTTTTTAAAACAATTCATACACTACAGAGCCTTTGAGGTAGTCCAAAAGACAAAGTCGAGAATTCGGAAGGGTCTGGAATTTAGGAACTGAATGTAAGGACTGCGACGCAAAATATTATGGACAGACAGAAAGATCTAATAAAGTAAGATATATGGAACACTTGGCACACTTAAATTATGGAAGACTTCAGTTCTTTAAGATTAGTTAGACAAGTTAGTTAGACAAGTTAGACAAGTTAATTAGACAACATAATATGAATAATGATGACGGACCAATACCAAATAGCATACTATATAGCTTGTTAAAATAATATTATTACATTCACTGACTATTACATAAGGACACATTGTAAAAATAAATTTAGGGCAAGTATATAGGCAATATTGTGAAATTAAGTTTTATATAGCTTGAAAATGGTTTTATGTATATAGCTATAACTTTTAACTATTAGATTCAACTATTACATCAAGACATATTGTGAAATTAATAGGTAAGACAAATTATAGAATTAATTTAAGACACCAAAGGTGTTATATACCTGTATGTGTGGTATACCTGTATGATGCACCTGTATAGATAAATAGGGTTAGCCTTACAAGTTTTTCCAATTCCATCTTCCTCTTGAAGATGATCACTTGATGATCGAAACACGTGTCGAGGTGTTACAAATAACGATTTGGTGTTGGGAAAAAACTCCAGTAATATTCATTACTACACCAAAGATTCCAAACAGTGCATCACAAGAAGAAAGTATTATAATTTTATTTTAACAAAAAAGTACTAACCCTCGACGAAATGGTGGAAGCCTTGAAAGAAGACCTAAGTATGTATCCAATGAAAGGCAGAGAGAAGTAATGGAAAACTTCAAGGGAATTACATCTCCGCTGGAAAAAACAAAACAGAAAATACCAAATCATGATTTGTTATTTTCTGTTTTGTTTTCTACAACCTCCTATATAGTTTCTGATTATTCCCATTCTCCTAAAACTATCGTAATCCTCTTGACCAAGCTACTTCTTCATCATTCAAAGGATAACCCCCCTGCCATGGTTAATTTACACCTCACGATTTGTGGAGATCAAATCGTGAGGTGTAGTTTTTGAAATTACTATGGATCTTCATCAAGTCACGGCCGAATCAATCAGAAAAAAAATGGTTAATTTATTTATTTATTATCCAAACAAGCTATTAGACGCTCATTACATGGATAAAAAATAAAAAATATATAAATGTATGAAAAAAGTAAAATATTCCAATTTCGGTCTTACCAACGAAAAATATAGTAATTTATTATTGTCTATATTAGAGAATGAAGAAGATTGTCTGGTTACAAAACACAACATCTGACTACCAGATTTCATAATATCTCGTAAGTATATAATTAGGAAATGAAAATTGTGCATTATATCTCAAACAAATTTTTTTGCTTTCAGTTTTTCTTTCAGGAACCACACCATCTATCTCATAACTGAATATGATTGGCTCCTTTATGCGAGTTTTTGAGGTGACTGAACATTTATTGAGATTAAAGTATACCTAATTTGTTCTTCAAACTCCAATCTAAGATGTTATCTAAGTATATCAATTTTCAGATATGTACAATCTCGGACTGTTTGGATTTATTTGAAGAGTTTCAAATCATCATCAAAAAGAAAATAATCTGAATATTTCAGAGATGAGGGTAAATCATTTAAGAAAATTATGAACAGAAGTGGACCTAGCTTCGATCCTTGTGGTACACCTGAATTCAAATGAAATCAGAATAACAATCAACTTTCAAGATCTTATACTCGATATTATAGAAATTCATGTCGAGGAAAAGTTTACACCATCTGATGTTACCAAGCGATGATACCTTTCCAATAACGTCGTTGCCCTTCTCTCCAACAAAATTCGCTATGAAATCAGTGGCAAGCAAGTGGCCGTTGTTCAAAAACCCGGCATAACCACCACAATAAAAACGATATTATTCGGAAGATTACATACAAATTTGCTACTACCGATAGGATGGGGTTAGTCACCATTAAAATATCTTATGGGTTTTGCTGAAGATTACAGTGTGAGTTTATTGGATGTGAAGCAGGCTCTTTCAAAAATTAATTTATTAGACAAGTTGATGCAGATTTGAAAATCGATAAAATAGAATGGAGAATCAGACACATTGCGCCGGAAGATAGCCAGAAGCTGTAACTATTAGATCATATCAATAAAAGTGGTATCAATGCTAAGGGTAAAATGGCTTATCAATGAACCACCCACGCTTCGGTATATGAGCCGTGATGACAGCTACGTTTTTCCTTCAACGATATATCTTTGAGACATCCTGTATATCTTTGTCTCATTTGGGTCGCATGTTGAAACACAAAACTCCGTTGAACTGCCATGTTTTTTTTCAATTGTGTATTTTCAAAACACCATGTATACATACCTCATTAAGATTGAACTTCTAAACGCTAGATCTCATTAAACCGTTTTTAAAACGCGATCAGGTATTAAACACCTGTTGTATTGTATTTTTGGGACATTCGTTACATCTTTCTCATCTTCGAAACGGATAAGCTCCATCTCTGTGATAGGTACCCATACGTCAGGGGTTGCGCTCTCTCTTATGAGGTGAATATCAAGTGGCTACTGCTCATGCGGCCATACAACAGACCTTGTTTGTATACCTACTATTAACATATATTTTTCTACACGTTATCCTGAATTAACTGAGATATTGTTCACATTTTCAGGATCTTTATAACTGATGAACAATACTTTCAACTTAAGAATTAAACTGTATGTTTCTTTGTTGCATTGAAATTTTCAGTTAGTTCAACAAGGTTTACGACTTTGTGAAAATCTTTATACCTTTATTTTTATATTCACTCAGCAATTTCATAGCTGCAACTTGAACTCCTGTTCAACATGGTTGTTTTTCCAAATGTAAAAGGTAGTTTGAAAGAGCAAAAGTTTGCCTCAAAATTGCCCTTCGCTTTGAAAATTTGAACTGCGGTACCTGAGAAATATGATTCGAATTTATTGATTAGTACTTACGAGTTACTTTAGTAACTGAAAATGTCCTGACACTGAGGAATTTCATCAGCGTTCAAGTAATTATGCATAATGGTAACTAACGATGTCTTACTGAAATATCAAATTTGCTTCACGGCAATGTTGTTGGTTTTCCATAAATTCGATGAGCGCCAAATTGATTGCATACAACAATTTGAATTTTCCACCAAGGAAATAGTTCAATTATGTTATCGACAGAAATACTGAGTGAGAGTGATTTGAGACCCATTTATTTTATTTTAGGAATATCTGTACAGTGGTTGCCAAAATTAGGTACACTTATATAAATGAGTTAGGTATCTGGCACTTGTAAGTTTCATATCAACTGCCTCACTTTCACTGAATTTTCTACATTTCGTATTAGACAATGAAAGTCGAACTGATGAAATGCATCTATTTATTTATTTCTATTCGAGTATTCTGGCTGTTTCACACCAATGAAGCTCAACACAAATATATAACTTTTATCTGTTCTTCCCACCATTTCATCATATTTTAAATGAACATTATATTTGTCTAAAAGTAGTGAAAATGTAGTAGATAATATTACCAGTAGTTCATCACAGTCTCGTTTAACTCAAATAACTTAGAATGTGACCTCTTCAATGATACAGATCGCACGTCCACTGAAAGAATTCACACCATAAACGATACAATCAAAGCTCACTTCGAAAAGGTCTAATTGCACCGGCCTGTCATCCGAACAAACACAAAACGAGTGCTATCATAAAATTCTAGATGAAATCCCATAAAAGCGGCAAGATGGCCTTTTTGTGCAATTAGAGAGACTGCTGTGCCGCAACATGAAACAAAGAAGATCAAGAATGTAAACACCCGTTTGATAGATTACTTCATACGCAAGTGCTAATACAGTAAGTATAGGAATGTTGCTTCAGCCGGACCACTTTGCATGCGTACATTTCCGGCATATGACCATACAAATCAACAATTCGGTTGGTTTCCGTTCATGAAGATTATCGAAACAATAACCTTCATTGTAAAGGACAACACTGAAAGTGAAGGAAATGCTGACAATAAGATACATATCTCTATCACAAATCAGATTCATCGTAGAAATTGTTGGACACAGGATACCTAACTGTTATTACTGAAGAAATCTGGCGAATGAGTAACAACAAATAAATAACTGGAAATGAAGTAATAAATTTCATCTATGATTTCACTGAATTTCACAATATCTGCCACTTTTTGAGTTGAGATTTGTAAATTTTATTGTGACATATAAAATCTGTAACTGATGAAGAAAAAATGAAACATTATATTTCAGTGAAGGAGTGCAGTATCTGAGGTGAATACCTCATTAGAAGTTATTTCTGATAATAGTTACTGATTTGTTACAAATGATAACGCATGTCATAATGAATGTGAAATCATCATGTCAATATAAAAAACGACGGATGAATGGAGATCTATTTTGTAAACTAAAATAAAAATAGAATTGTTTTATTTTTTTTTTTTGGAAAAAAAGGTTTTGCCTTTCAACTTTTCCATGTTTATACAAATAAATGTGGTAATCTTTCAAAGAAAAGAAGAAAGAATTTTTTTTATCGTGTAAATCAATGTTTGCGTCTGAAAGTTATTTCTTTGGATGATCTACACATCTACATACAGAGTTAATTTTTTGAAATTGATTACTTTTTTCCTTTCTCTGAAAAATGTCTACTTTTTTTTGTATGAAGATGTAGAAGTTGGAAGCCAAAGCTTTTCTTTCCCAAAAATTAATCTTTCCTAAAAATATCCTCATTTCAATTTGAGCCAGATTCAATCGAATAGGTGAGCGAATGAATGTCATTACGTACTGTCATCGATTACATGAGTATATTCAACTCATTCGTGACAAAGTCGTGAATTAATGAATAAATGGAATGATTTAACTTATAATTTCATCCAGATGGCAATGAGGCAAGTGTCTTATTTTGAAACAGTGAAGATGTCCATGTAAGTGAAATTATACCTATATCATTTACTATATTATGTAGCAATCCTGTGAATGAAATCTGGTTCAATTCCATAAGGAATGTTAGGAATACAAACTGAATAGAAGGAAGGGTTTTTTGTATAATTCAGTGTTCATACAAAAATACTTGTTTCGTATGATTCAATGTTTATCCATTTTTTGTATCAAGATAAAGAAGTAGAGAACCAAAATATTTCCTTTTCCCAAAATTATTATCTCATAAAAATTTACCCCTTCCAATCGAAACAAGATTATTGTGGCTGGTATTCGATCAAATAAGTGAATAAATTTCGTTATATACTGCCTTCGCTGAAATAAGTAGATTCAACTCATTGGTGATATCAAGTCGCAATTTTATGAATGAATTGAGTACTTCTCTTCACAATGTTATCCAGATTGTTGCCGAAAGCATCGTCCATAGATATTCTAATATGGACGATGCCGAAAGGGGCGGTAAGGCAAGATTTTATTCCGAAATATCGAGTGTCCACAAATGAGGACTATAGTGTTCCACGTAAGCGAAATTTTACTTCCATTTACTATGTTGTGTAGCAACCTTCTGAATGATATCTGGTTTAATTCCATTAGGAATACAAATTGAATGGAACAAAGTTTTTTTTGTATAATTTAGTGTACATATGGGAGTAGTTGTTTAGAAAGTATTTTTCTTTATGTTATTCAATGTTCTTATGAGAAAACCTGTTTCGATAGGGTATTTTTTCGATTTTTTGTCTAGAAGTTTCTTCCTTGCATGATCTACATATCTTTGTAGGGAGTTGATTTTTTTAAATTGATTGCTTTCTTTTTTTCTTTGAAAGATTCCTACATTTTCTTGTATAATCTCTCCTGAAAATATATTCTCTTCAATTCGAATTGAATTCTTGTGTTAAGATTATCAGACAATATTCACCTTGAGCAGGAATTTTTTAAGTCATTTTATATTGAATATATCAATAAAGGGCTGTATTAGCGCAATTATGCTGGAGGTGTGAACTGGCCCTTTTCGAAGTAACAAAAAACTCCATAAATTTGTAAACTATTTTCGAATAAATCTATGATTAGGTTGTTGTCGTTTAAGATACATTTCGTGATACATTGCCAGAGATTTAGTAACATTTTTCAAACATCTCGAATAAACAAAAAGCATATTCACTTTTTTCACTGTAGAAATTAATGTTTTTTTCCTCAATATCGCTCAGCAAATCGTATAACTGCTTCATTTCGTGTTTGACAATTAGGTCGACATTCACATTCATGTGAATGTCATTATCGCTGATCATATTTCTTCTGAATATCCTCTATAATTTTTATTAGTTAATTCTTGTTGATATACTCATTTTCTACTGGAGTTTTTTCCCAACATCAAATCGTTATTTTTAACGATGATCACTTGGTGATCTTCGTCTTCGAAGATGATCACCAAGTGATCATCTTCGAAGACGAAGATTAAACTTCCTCTTTGAAGATGATCACTTGGTGATCGAAACACATGTCGAGGTATTAAAAATAACGATTTGGTTTTGGGAAAAAACTCCAGTAATATTCATACTACACCAAAGGTTCCAAACAGTGTATCATAAGTTCTCATTTTCTGAATAAAAATATTTGGGTTGCTACAAATTTTCAAGAAAACCCCTACAGAAATCTATTTGGATTTCAGTGAATATGAACATTTAAGATCCCAATGGATTTCAGTAACATTCGGAAATACGAGCTCTCAATAAAAAGATGATAGAATATTGATGATGTTTTTTCGGGAAAAAACGCCAAAAAATACATATGTTGTAATATATCAATGAATTTGTAATCACAATAAATACCAAAATGTGTAAAACATATACAGGTCCGTATTAAAAAAATGTATTGATGAGGGATTTTAATGAACGGAACGTCGCATTAAAAAGTAGGTCGCACCAGATTATGAAAAACATGGAATGAAGTAGAAAGTTCTCATGTCATTTTGTGATATTATTGAAAATGGAGGAGGCAGAGCAAAAAAGTTAAATCTATTAATTTTCAATTTTTGCAAATATTTCAGAAATGGTTGGTGATTATATTGATCTGAGAATACCATTGTGTTGCAACTTTCATTCCTTTTCATTGTAAGACCTACCGTTTTCGGATAACAATAGTGGTGTCAGCTAAAAAAACAGCCTGTATATTTTAATCCCCACAACCATGCTCCTCTAGTTTGTTGCTGTTGTTGCTGAGAGTAAACATCACCAACCAGATATTTTTCATCGACCCTCAGACGCCAATCGTATTGAATTCGAACGAACATCAAATAGCATTCAGGACTTTAATTCATATAACTACATTTCCAACATCGAGAAAGGAGCAAAATCTATTACAATCAAGCCAAAAGATTGCATACCATCGAATTTTCTGAAGGATGCAGGAGAGAATAAACCTCATGAATTATATAGGTTATGACGTCACGTTCTCATTGAAATCCAATAATAATACGTTGAAATGCAAAAACTTTAGCATATTACAAGATATCATTCGAAGAATCTGATAATATTGGCACTATTTTAAGTTTCTCTCGTAGCCTGATCAATTACACTCTTCATACTTGCCGGTGACCATTTCGAAAGCAGTATTACTTGGATAACCTGCGACGTTCTTCAATAATGAAAAAACACAATTATTTCGTTTCCATCACCGGTAAAAAATTTGTTCGCGAATTGAAATACAAGTCGATGACTCCCTTGTCAAAAACAATGAAAAGGCTAGTTCCTTGGAATCATTATAGATGAGAACCTTTACTGGAGGAGTCACTGCCAAAGCATCATAAGCAAAATGAATTCTCTTGGATATATGTTTAGAACTCTAAGACCAGTACTAAAAGTCCTCAAATATTAATGTTGTATCACAGCTCAGCATCTATTATGAGATATGCTATATGTTTGTGTGGCAACCCAACAATGTTCAATGATGTATTCGTGGAACAGAAGATGCTGATTAGGATAATTGCAAAAGAAATGTATCATGCAGACCAATTTTCAAAGAAAATAGGTATTCTCACTCTGCCATGTCTACTTATTTTCGAGTCATGTTTGTACATATTCAATAACAAGAACACTTTCATGAAAATCAGAGATATACAGTAAAAAAACTAGGCAAACAAATGATTACTATTAGCCCATTTGTAAATACAAAGTGACAACCAATGCCCCTTCACACCTAGGCCTGAAACTTTCTAATAAACTTTCCTGTGATATAAAACACAAATTAGTCAACAGTTAAATTTAAAAAACATCTGGAAAATATTCTATTAGAAAAGTGCTTTTACTCACTAGCTGAGTTTTATGATGAATACTCTAACAGTTATTGCTTTTGTGCATAAACTGTAGTTAATGTATCAACATTGTATATGTGGAGTTGTTATTAGTAGATACTTTTCTTTGTAATTTCGTATTTTCTGTATTTTTTGTTTTATATTTTTTTGAATTTTTTTACGATCTAGGATAAAAATGACTATTCTTATACAAATTGTGAATTTGTCAAAAAGAAAATGAATTTTACTACTACTACTACTACAAATGCAGAGACACGTCTGCTCACACTATCTACGAATTTGCTGACTGCTCCTGGCTACGCTACGGACCAAACGCCTTTTAACACACTATACCTACTTATTATTTCACAATGTGAAATTACCAATTTCGTATTGGCATTTGACAAGACATCGAGTCGGTGATTTCCAAGAGGAAAAAGCACTATTGTTTTGGAAGTGAGTTGCAAAGAAGGGAATCAGCCGAACTATAAGTAATTGGTCATTATTGAAGAAACCTCGTGTGTTCGGTATTGTCTCTCGAAAACAAATCATTTCTGCTTTGTACGACGCCATTGAAAATGCCTATTGGAAACTAAACGAATATAGAGCTGTCGAGGAGGAGATGAGGAATGTCCTGTCGGAATCTTCAAATATGATAACAGCGCCAATTTTTGATGTGTATCATCCTCAGACATAAAACGAGTGAGTCTATCTGAAAATCTGAACATCGATGTTATACTCCTTTCATTGACGCTTACAATTGCAACGATTTTGTGGAGTTCAGGATCAGTCAACTTGACTCGTATTTCGCCATTTATGACTTACAATTATCTACCAGGGGAAAATTGGAATCAAACGAAAAGAAAGATGTATGGCTTGATCAAAATTTAGCAACATTTCTCTTCGATTCTACCACTTTTAGCGGAAGCGCTTAAAAAATAGTGACTGTTGACTATTTTCAAAAATTATTTGCTCATAACATGCGGACACCAAACATTCCGACCTGTCGATATGTTGTTGGAGTATCAAAGCTACTGAAAACGGATAAAATTTTGTGAATCAAGCACAATTATCCATTACGTTAAGGAACAGCTATGAATGCCATTGAGAAAGGCAGGCATATTTTGATACCGTTCGGAGTTGAACGAACTTTCGGACATAGAGAAAATCGTTAAAGGTGAAATGTGGACTGTCGAAATGAGTACGGCTGTAGACAGACCGCGCTTCGTCATCGTTTGCTACCAATCGTAGAAATACGATGTTGCCGCATCTTACCCTACGAACTTCAATCATTTGAATATTCATAATATCACATGATATCTAGCAGCAATGACAAATACATTCATGCGCCACAAAACGTCGTCTTTCTGCAACATTGGTTTTCAATATACGTTTTCCCATTTTAACTTCATTTCATTCTTATTGGCTTTTTTTTCACCGTAGTGTGCGCTGATCAGGCCCTATCCCCAGAAGCCCCGACGTGCGGTAAGTGATCATTTGGTCCGAGAATCATGTGCCCTTAGCAAGCGCAGTGAGTCAAGAAGGACAGCCTCCTGCTTCTGTCTGGCTAAGATTTCTGCCTTACTGCGGCAAGCCGGAATTATTTTTCAAGGTTCGAAATTAGAGAGAGCATCATTCCACCAAAGACTATAATAAACAGAACAAACATCTTGACAGAGTGGTCTGGATAGAGTCTGTGGAGTTCGAAGAGAAAATCTCGAGGTTTCATTCGTTTTTTCTCTTCTTTTCAAGTGATATTCGTCGCGCCAGGAACTGAAAGCTCCACGACAATTATCGTTTTGCTCTGGTGGTCCAGAAGGACTGCAGGCCTGATGGTGGGGAACGAATAGTTCCAATAAGAATAAAATAAAGTTAATATGGAAAAACGTATATTGAAAACCAGCTTGTATGAGCCTGATGGTGGGGAACGAATAGTTCCAATAAATTCAGCACTTCCCGTTCCCCCCAACAGATTCCATATCCCTCGGAGCGTAGGGCCACACTGATGGCCCGTCAGTACCGTAAGAGTGCCGTAGAAACATCTATATTCATCACGTGACTGTGGTAGACTGAGGTGTTGAAGGCACCATCGAGCATAAAATTGAGTCTGCGCTCATAATTGTGAATAGAAAAAACATTTGCGAATGATTGCGAATTACTAACAATAAACCATCTATGTATCCCTAATAATAATCAAATGTGTTAAACCCACAATCCGAGGACGAAACGAGATTATATAATTGGTATTCCCGGGGCCTTTTCTCTCCCGTCAACAACCTTAATCGGGTAAAGTATTCTACGCCCCCACCGGTGGATGTGGAAAGGTGATGTTCTATTTAGGGGGATTTGTACCCACTTTAGTCAAACACCTAACCGGGCGTAACATTCTACGCCTCCTTCCCCGCAGGGCGAAAAGAGCGGTTTTTCAAATTGGGGTTAATACCCTTTCCGGTCGAACACCTACCCGGGCGGGTAGGTGTTCTATGCCCCCCAGCAGAGCGAAGGTGTTTTCCTGTTTATTTTCTCAGAGAGTATATCGGACTGGTCGACGCCTGGATCTCGTAGATCAGCGTAGTATTGATCAGCGTTCGAATAACAACAATAATGAAATTTTTGTTATGGATAGTAGTCGAGTTGGTTTACCTAATAGTTCAATTTTCAATTTTTGCCTGGAAATACCTTTTTCAAAAAGTTTTAAATGGGGGGGGAAGTTTATTGTACCTAAACGTTGCATATCTGATACGTAAACGATCGCTTGAAAAATTCGTGAGTGTGTATCGAAGGAGTTAATAACCCTTTGTGCCGTACATTCAAGTTGTTTACGTCAATCTGAAATTTAATTTTATTATATAGATAAGTCGGAATTTTATTGCAGATAACCTTATGATAGATACATGCAGAGTATAGCGACCTTTGGTTTTCCATATTGACCCAACAAGTTTCTGACAGCTCTTATGAGATTCTGTTTCTTCTACGTACCCCATGAACAAGACGAAGGCAGGAGTTTTTGGATCTCTTGCAGTCTTTTCTTGTTCCTGATTGTAAGACTTGGTCCATGAAGTTAATCTTCACAGTTCAAAGATGAAAGAACGAGACTGTCACATTGAGTAATTCTTGTGTTTTTAAGGGAAGAATTTTCGATTTTCGTAAATTTCCTGGTGCCTGTTGTGTAAATAGTTTAGACAAAAAAACGAACTGAATCATCTGACAAACCACTTTTGGAAAATCGAGATAATAAAACTTATTTATTGAATAACATACAGATAGAAACGTGAAATAATAATTTAGTTCCTGTTCAGTTCGAATGCTTGAAAACTTTTGCCTGTTCTTCTCGTCGACCTCAGGGTTGTGCCTAGCATCCGGGAGGAGAGTGACTATGCAGGGTGGCTCCCACCTTGAAAGGACTGGCTTTCAATGTCCTCTATAGGGAGTGGACTCTAATTGTTGCTGAGACGTTTTCCATTTGAGCCTTTGCTGAACTTCGGAAATAAACTCTTTGCTCCATCTTTCCCAAAAATGCTGAGTGATTTGGTGAATCCTTTCATAATTTGTTTCGTGGTACGGTTTTCAAATCTGCATCTGGTACTCCAATGACCCGACTAAGAAGTATGCCGAAGTAAGAGGTAAAGGATCTGATGGATGAGTGGAAAGTGGTGTGAGTGGACGAGAATTTACTATTGCCTCAATTTGCGTTAATAAAAAATTCTTCTTCGAAAGTCAGGTGAGCGTTTCCCATGACTCGTTTCATATGATATTTTATGGATTTTACATCGGCTTCCCACAGACCTCCATAGTGCGAAGAGTATGGCGGAATTAATTTCCATTCAATACCTTCGATTGAAAATAATTCCAATAATTGAAGTTCGTGGGATTGAATGAACTTACCCAACTCGGCTAGTTCAGAACTGGCGGAGACGAAATAAATTCTTTCCGTTATCAGAAAATATTCTTAGAGGTTTTTCTCTTCGCGCTAATTATATTTCTCGTTCACACAAAAGGGTTTTTAAAAACTTTTTATTTGAACAGAGTAACAACTAATAACTATGAAATAT
>WOGO01005236.1:0-12599 GCA_015342085.1 Leptinotarsa defecta | reverse complement strand
AAAGGTCATGTGTATTTGACGTAGGTTCAAGATATGGTAATTTGAATATACGTTTTATAATGTTATTTTGCGTTCTCTTAAAAGAATTATGCTATTTTCCAAATTGAAATTGATTATTGTAGATTTGAAATATTTTGAAGGAATGACAGTTAAAAATCTGTAAATAGTGTTTCTAAATTTGAAATGAGTTTTTTTTAATATCTCCAACAGAGATATACCAGTATACATTTTGTAGTTTGACGATATTTATCTGTTATGTTTGTAAGTTTCACCTGGATCTTTCGTCTTCCCAAAATATTTCTAAACATTAATCTGAACGATACTATCTAGAAACACACTGAGGAGGAGTTGACATTCGAGAGTATGAAGAAGGTACTGACGGAACCTCCTGAAGTTCGGAAGGAGGCTGAAGCAGAGAGAAGAAAGGCTCTCAGTCATACATTCAGGACAGCAACATTTTCAGAATTGGTTCGAAGGACTCAGCCTAAGGTAATGATTAGTAGACCGCATACATCCCAAAAATATGTGATTATTATAGTTCTGAAGTAAAAAATGAGTTTCAGTTATATGCTTTCAATTGTAGGTGGTGCACGTGAAAATTTTGGAAAAATGAATACAATAACATAAGTTGGGGGTTATGACTAGTATATTTTAAAAATATGACCTTTTTGTGCAAAGGTTATAAATTCCTGTATGGTTTGTGTGAAATGCATTGTTTATATCAACAATGTCATTTAATTTTGTCATTCCGATTAACTTAATTGGTTCTTGGAACGGTAATCATGAGATCACCTCCTACCTTAAAATTGGGGCTCAATGTCATTGATTCTTATTCAGTTGATCTAACATTTATTGCCCTTGAATCATCTAATTAATATGGCTATTTTTAATATAGAAAGCTTATGTCTCAGAAGCCGAACAGAAAAGTATCTACTTTGCATATAGAGATCGTCATTTAGAAAATGAAAATTTTTCTTCTTTTTCTGTTCTTTTTTATAGAATGGCTTTTGGTTGAGAGAGATCCCAATCGTAATCAGTATCTGAGTTCATAAAAGCTGTATAAGAATACTAGTTGTTGTCCGCGGCTTTTTCCGTGTGGAATTAGGTTTGTTACATTAAGTTTCATGACAGACCATTTTCAACAAATACAATGTTTTTTTATTAATCCAAAACTTCAAGTTTCCAAATTCAATGCAATCTTTGAACCCCTATTTTGCCTCCTTGGGGGTGGAAATTCCTGATTCGCTTTCTTGACGCTTATTTGCGCTATACAAAGAGCTTACCTGCATATTTGAAGATTCTGGGTTCAGTAGCTTCAGCTGTAAGTTAATATAGGAGCGCCCAACAGCTAGCAATTTATATTTTCACTTTAAAAATACAGTAACTGAAAAAATATGCTAACTGCACTAAGTAATGAATAGCTTTGAGAATCTAATTATGTTACCTATAAAGAAATTCGCAAAACTAACACAATCGTCAACGACTTTTGCCCTCACGCGTCTGCCCGCGTTCGGGTCTCGTTCCCAGCGATGGCGCTTCATTGCTTAGACCGCCCCTCTACCCCGCGCATCATCCACCGTCGTCTTACAGTAGACGCGACGCGTTGTGTCAAGTTAATCCTATCTTGAAAACTTTCAAACGATGGTTCCAAAGTGTTAAAGACAAAGTTTATCTATATTAAATACTTATAATAACAAATGTATCAATTTTCATAAGAATTTGACAGATATTCTAAAATGTATTTAAACGATAATTGTACCAATTTTCATAAGAATATAACAGATATTCTAAAATGTGCATTGTGAAAGAAGTATCCAATTTAATTGTATTTATGACTCAGTATTTTGCATAGAGTGGCTACCACATAAGAGGTAGATATATGATATCGTAGATTTTTATTTAGAACTATTTGAGATAAACAATCTTACGGTACATTATTTGCATGTAACTCCAACGGTACAGGCCGCACACGCCAAGATACCTCTCGGAGAGCGAGAATTTTACTCAATACTTATCGTTATATTATGACCAAAATTACACGAAACCTTTGTTAATTGTAGCCTATTTTATTCTGATATATATATAATCTGTTTTAATGTAAAGTTTCATCCAAATCCGTTCAGTCGTTTAGGCGTGAAAGAGCCACAAACATACATACATTTAACCATCCTCACAAACTTTAACCTTTATAATATTAGTATGGATTTGGCAAATTGTCCCCCAACTCGGGTTATTTTTTATCTTTTTCAAGATTTTCAGATGCACCACCTACAACTGATGGCATAGTGCTGATACTCACTTTTACTTCAGGAATCTAAAAATCATGCTGTTTTGAGTTGTGTAAAACGACTCTTTGAAAATTCAGTAAGAGCTTGCAATCCTTTAGGCAAAATGTGTAACGTGTGTAGAGTGTCAATCAAAAGATCAAGTCTAAAAGAAATGTATATATTTCAATATAATAATCATTCGATTCAGTTTTTTCAAATAAATCGTAAGGCACTTATTGGAGGCAGTGCCATTATGAGACTTGGAGTAATATTTATTTCTTGGATAACATTTGAAGAAAACTTCAAAAAGAAACGAAATATATTTTGTATGAGACAGAATCAGTCCTTGGTAAAACTTGCTAAGTTGCCAAATGAAAAACAATTACTGTCGAAAACTTGAATTATTCATCTGTTCACATGAAAGAAGTTGTCAAACAGATTAATCGACAATTCCAGCACACGCTCTCTCAGTTTCATGAAACATAATATTTCTTTAAATTTTCCTGAAACATTTCAATCCATAATAAATTTCAAAAATTTTCAGCATGACGTTTTACAGAGTAAGCTGAACGAAATATTCAAATCTCTATCAGGCAACGAAAACCGAAGTCCATCCGAAGAAAAGAAAGCCGAAATTCCTACGTACCAACAGAATTTTCCTGAATTATTCTATTATTAATAGGACTAGTGCTGCACAAACATGGACGGTGGGACTTTTGAGATGGTATACTCAATACCTTAACACGACAGTAGCTTATAGGAAAAAAACCGGTGGAAAGGTGATGTTTGTTACTAAGAATTAAAAAAAATTCGTTTCGTAGTGTTTCTATCTGCTAAGCGAGCTTCTAACTCAAATTTCAAATTTAATGTTGTTGAGATAATATATATTTAAGCAAGAATTCACTATTTCATACTGGTAAAACTTGATACAAGGTGGTTCTTTCAGCTAGTACAGGGTGACAGAATTATCTGGAGATTCAAAAATGAAGTGATTTGCAATTTTGACCAATTGAATGTTCTCATTATACCAAGTTTATTGAAGTTTTTGGCTTTTTCTAGTTACTCTTTCGAAAGTTTTTAATGTCTACATTTTATGTCTATATTCATAATTTGGCAGACATAATCAAAAGACTACAAGGTATTGAAAGTCCCTATATCGTAGAAGACATAAAAAGTTGGCATTTTTGGTGGTGAGAATGATCTGGCAACACTGTGAGGTAAAATAGGTGTGCTGATGTGTCCATGATGCGAGTGATCTCGCTCACATAGCAATATGTTATATATTGCATAAACTTATTGTCTAAAAAAACGTTCCTTTGAAATAATTATTCTGAATGAGAATAGAAGTTCATTCATCATTAAAGTTCGACAAATACAACAGTGAGAAGTGTAACTACAAGAAAACTTATCGGACTAGTCGCAAAGATGATAACTTAAGGCGCAGAATTTCTGCTAATAAAATGATTGCAAAACATGCCCAAAAAAATGAAATACCTATTTGAATTTTATTACGAATCGGTTTCACCAGACAACAACAACTGCATTAGCAGAAATTTGGGAAGCTCTCTCAAGAAAGGTTAATGCAGTCAAGCTGCTGGAAAATAACTCCATAAAAATTAATAGATAAATATTCTATTCTGATCATTTTCAATTTGATTTCAGTTTGAAAGCCACAAAGTGAAGACAAACTGTGAAAAGCCAAAAGAGTATTTTATAAATATCACTTCGTAAAAGTGAGACATTAGTGGAACCACCTGTTGACACCCAAGTTAGCTTGCCAAGTTTTTATGTCGACGTCAGTGGTTTGATCAACCTTTATAACTGACAACTGCATTAGCAGAAGTTTGGAAAGCTCTCCTATATATAACTATATATTGCTCTTATATAATGTTGCATAAAGGATATTTTCGATATCAAAAATTAATTTTTGGTCTTCCAGTCTGTGTACTGATTACACAAAAACACGTCAAATTTAATGAAACACAATTTTAAATTTCAGAATTTGCATACACTATCTGGTGTAATCAGAATTTATTTTGGATCGTCAGGTAATACACCCTGTATAATAAGAGAATAATCACACAATATATTATTACAGCTAAATATTTCTGGAAATCTTTAATGTTGTTTCCCAAACATATTGTGACTAGGTTTGAACATTAATTATCAGACAAAGCGTCAATAAATTAACGTTTTCAAAAAATTGTGTGTATTGTACGAAATTTTCTGAATTAACTGAAATGAGGATGGTGGAGAAACGATCATTTTTTTATTAATATGGGCCTGTTGAACGTAACTCATTTTTTCTAGTTCACTTAAATCCATTCAAACTGGAAATTTTACATCTGATAGTATGAGTTGAAGTACAAGTTTTGCAAATCAATGCATATATCTCAGTTTCAGGGCAAAATAACATTTTTTTTTCCATATTTTCTATTCGGCTGTAAATTTTGGGAAGTTTTAAAGACCTATTCATAATATTTATTTTTTTTAGCCTAGCAGATCGACTGTCAAGCATGCTCTTTACGAAATAAAATGCTGTAAAATTAGTTTTGTCAAATTCAGACTAGTGAATCTTCTATGCTTGTAGAATATTTTTGAAAATTTCATTGTGAATGAGATGGTTTTGGAATTTTCTTGAAATAAGAGGATTGATAGTAAGTATATATTTTGATTGTGTGAGAGTCAAAAATAATTTATTTAAAAACACTTAGTTAATTTATCGATTCCCCAGATCATTTTCATTTGAAATTAACAACATTCAAGTTATTTTTTATGAGAGAAAAACTCATTATGATTTTCATCATAATTTCTTTGGAGGAATTTGTTTTCAATCCGATATATGATTTTTAGGGATTAATGGTTTCGAGTAAGCCAGAAAAAATAAAGCTCTCATGACCAAAGCTTTAAAAATTTTGGTATTGCTTTCTTCAATTCTAAATAGCCACTTTGATATATAAAGTACTATTTAAAAAGTCACCTATATTGTTCATTAGAATCTGAAATTTATTCATACATTTAAAAAGTTTCTTATTCAACATGAAATTTCTCACTAGTTAATAATTTTGACTAGATCAGTGGAATCTAAAATTAGAATTTTCATTTCCTAAATGAGCAAAAAATCAAATCCAGTTACAGGCTAGTAGCAATGAACTTCAAACAATAATGATAATACTGTATCTATATCATGAAAGATCCATGTTCTTAATTCCTAAAATAAATGTGTTATGTCATTACTTTCAAAAATTCAGCTAGGATTGATATGGAACTAATTGTTTTTTAGGGAAACTGAAATCTTTTATATGTTCTTCAAATCTGAATATATAGAGGAAGCACCACTGATTGTAATTCAAGATTTTAAATTGAAAAATTGTATGATAATTGTTCGAAAGTAGAGGAAGAGAAGTAATTTTTTTATTGCCACTACAGAGCTTGTAGATTCAAGATAAAAAAAATCATGTTGTCTCGTATTATAACTATGGACTTTTGAATTCCTTGTAAACATAATTCTTTATATTGAGGTGCAATTTAATAATTTTAATGGACACTAATAAGTTCAATTTTCTTTAGATTTACAGAAAGAAAATTGAAAATTTTTCTAAAATGATTGGATTCCATTTGTGATAAAAATTACTTATATGATCATTTATTTTGACATATAATCTGCATATACATCAAGTATGAAGTTGCCCTAAAATGTATCGTGGAGTTATGCTTTCAGTTTTATGCTTTATTTATTTGAGTGCTACTAGGTCAGTAGTAAATTTTGAGGTCAATAAGAATATCCCTTTGTTATGAAATCCTTCAAATGAGGACAAGGGTGCCCATAACTTCCCCTTCAACATTAAGAAAAAAATCATCGTGATATTATTGAAGAGTAGATGAACATTGTTTTAAGTTGTTAAATTACTTGGATTATTTTCAAAGTAATATTTTAATATTCTATTGTTTGTTAACCCTCTGAAAGAGTGTATTATGTCAGATGCAAATCCTTTTGTTGTTGTTTAGTGTGTATCAACTGTCCTGATGCTAGGAATTTGTTTAAAATGTCGGACCTCGTTAAGCTGTCATTTGAACAAATTTCTTCTTTTGAGGGACGCGATTGCAGCTGGATATCGGAAAACTTTTTTATAAACTGTAATATTGGCGAGATAATACAATCGTACCAGACAATTTATAGCTAATGCATCAAGTTTCTTATAAAATTTACAAATCAATGATTTGTAACATAAGAATATAGGCTTTCACAGTCGGAGTCACGATTAAAGAGAATAAAATGCGGGCTAGTAGGCTGTGTTAGAATGGAACCTGCAGTACCAAACTCTGACATCTATCAGTGATATGTGTGTTGTCTATAAGGACAAAATTTACATCTTAAAGTCTCAGCAATGACTGATTAGCGAATTACGTATTCACCTGTATTTATAATTTCACAGGGTGGTGGGGGCGATGGCGGGGTGTCCGTGCAAATACTCACTCCTGATTGGTCCGCACTTCTGTTGATAACAAAAAGTTGAATAGAATACAACTATGATCGACATCTCGCCAGGAGCAAACTTGTCATCAAAGTAGACCAATCAGGACAACAATCGCCATCACCGTTGGCCCGGCCACCGTCCGCACCATCTTAAATAAAAATAGGAGTGAACACGTAGCTCACCAGTCAGTCGTTGCTGAGATTTGGAGATATAACTTTTGTTCTCGCAGTCAATGTATATACTGATGATGTCTGCCGTAGTAGCAGATGAAACATTCGGTACTGCAGGTTTTTCTTGACCGAAATCTACTAGCCCGGGTTTTGTACTCATTGAAAATGATTTGTAATTTTCACTATTTTCATTTCTTTTTCTGCATCTTTGTATAAATACAGCTTTCATTGTGGGATTTGATTTCGATATAAATAATTTTTTTTTGTTTTAAAATTCTTCAAAAGAAAGTAGGTTATTTTCACCATACTCAAATATAATTTCGTTCAAATGGTTTGTCTAGAAAAAAACTAATATTTTTATATTTTGTTCAAAGTTGATGGCACTAGCAAACTCTCAACTATTTTTGTAAACCAGTAATTTATTAATCCTTCAAATTTTATTCATTGTTGTATTTGTGATATTTAATAAATATATTCGAGTTCAGTGAAACATGTTTTTATTTATAGTAGAAGTATGAAAACATTGGTATTTGTTATGGGTTCTACAGTATTTTTCAATCTATTTCATCGTTCAACCCCCATAGTAGGTATGTAAAAATATTTTGCCCCCATGGCAATGGTCTTGCAGAATTTCGAGAAGAATTTTGTTATTTTTTTTTGATGTAACACATAAATCCGTTTTCAGATGCAGCTTCAGATGAGGCTTGTATGAAACCAACTTAAAAGAAAATCCCTTAGATCAAGTTTGTCAGTTTCAATATTTTTTGGTTGGGGAACGAATCAGAATATTCGGAATTAACAACTGAAGCTTTGAAGAATTTCATTACTTTTTTTTCAGAAATCAAATGGCTAATTAGTTATGCTAGAGATAAAAAACAATAAATGAAAAAAAAAAAGATTTTACATCTCAGGAAATATCAAGAAATTGAACCCTCTGAAATTCAGATTTTCGCAGATGACTTGAAATTATACAAGATCATTCAGTCATGGCAGGACTGCATAGATATCGGTTCACTGATCGGTGTGCTCAAAATTACATGTACATTGATGTTTTGAAATGCAAAACTATGACATTTCTCCGCTCTGTAGAGAAATATGAATTCATGTACATTATAAACGGAAAACCTATAGAATGCTTTGGGAGATATGGATGTGGTTATAAAATACTTAATAGTCAGATCCTGGAATTATCAGCCATTCATGCAACAGCATCTTGATTGAAACCATTTCAAAATATCATATGTACAGGATAAAATATTCCTTAAGAGCATAGTTGGATTCATTCTGGAGCAATTATTCGACTCGATAATTATACAGTGTTGTATAAGACTGTGGCAAGTTTCAGTTTCAGAGTTAATAACTCGTGCTATGGTACTTTTCTGAATTTTCAAAAACCTGAAACAACCAGATGCTCTCGATGCCAAAATTCAACAACAAATGTGCATATTAAAAAAAATAATTGTGATTGGTTGAAACTCCAGTCTAGTTGTTGAATACAATATAGGTTATTGTGGCTATATTTTTACAGATCATATCTGAATGCTTCATCTAAGTTGTTTTTGAATGATTAAAACGTGAAAGCACAGTTTTTTCTCCATTAACACGAAAACATTATCTAAGAACCACTTTTCAGCTCTGTTTTATCGGCTGCGACTTGTTAATATTTTCCTGATTTATCAGTAACAGTTTGACATCAGCCAATATAAAGAACTCATCACTGTAAGAATCAATTTCATATATTTTATATAAGAGTGCACACAATATAGAGACTTGAGGAACACAAACTAAACAAATTTTAGTTTCTGATCTGGTTCCACTAACCTATATATAGTGATACATGCCCTCGAGATAACTTTCAAACCATTCGCAAGTTAATCCCCTTCAGCTTTTTTCAGGAGAATTTTATGATCTGCCAAATCAAATGCTTTATTTGAGACTTTACAAATCCCTAGTGTCTCTTAAGCTTTATCCAACTTCCTGTACAAGCTGTTGAGGAACTGTGTAATTGTGTAACTTGTGGAAAATCTCTTGCGAAAACAAAACTGATTCACTTTGAACAAACCCATTTTACCAAAAAAAGTTACAACTAGATTTGAAAGATATTTTCCATACACTTTAAAGAATGGTCTGAAGTTTTGTTGTCAGTGCATCACCATTTTCATGACTTGGCACACTATTGGAAATCTCTTTTCCGAAAACGAAATAACAAAGATAGTACTCATCCCATCATCTCTTATGGAATTTGAGTGGTTCAGGTTCATAACAATGCCTAGTACAATAAATTGATTAAGGCTTTTGCAGTGTTACGATCTCCGTTCAGGTTTGAAGGCCGTCGTGGTTTGGAACTGTATTCTAACGTTTCGCCAGCACGAGTGACTGGCTTCTTCAGAAATCTATTCATTCTGATGGTTCACCGATTACTAATAGACCTCTGAAGAAGCCAGCCACTCGTGCTGGCAAAACGTTAGAATACAGTTCCACACCACGACGGCCTTCAAACCCGAACGAAGATCATAACACTTAAATGCCTAGTACATCATACCCTTTGGCATTGTTGAATTTGAGAGTAATTTCACTTCTAGTAACATTTATCTGCATAAGAACTCTTGGGATGTTTTTAAAATAGTTTATAAAACATACATCTGCAGGTTTAACGACAAGGTTAATTTGTGTATTGTCATTTTTTGTTTTATTTTATTATTATTAGATCTCAGAATATTCCAAGCGGTTTTAGATTTATTTCTAATAAGTTGGAGTTGAAAAGCTTCTTCAGTCAACTAGATTTTGTTTGTTGTTTTTCTTCTTCTCAAAGGAAAAGGTATTTCAAAACAGTGATTGAAAAGTTTTTAGCAATTTTTCAAATGCAACATTAGCATTTACGTTTGACTAATAAATTTTGTATCAATTCTTGAGTAAGGACAAGAACCGTTTGTTATTATCTCAACTGTTTATTTCCACGTATTCTTAAGTCGTATTTTCATGGTGTGGTTCAATATTGATACTCAAAATCTGGCATGATTGATGGTCATTCATGTACCTACCTAATAAAGTTTCAAACAAAATTAAATGAAAAAACTCTTAAACATTTTCAGGATTTCGAGTTTTTTAATAAATCTACACAAAATACACCAGGTACAATCAATTTCAATTTTCTATATTTTACAGACAAATACTGAAGTGTTTTCAGAGAATATTTCGATGTTTCTGTCAGGTTCTATACACTATATAAAATAACACCTCAAGACCCTGTATGGTACATTTGACAGATGTGCACACATGTTTTTCTTATGGTGTTCAGTTTTAATTTTGGTTCTCCGTTTCTGATAGACCAAGGTTTTGTTCTCTTTATAATTTTTCGGTAAACGTTTTTTAGTTCATTATTTTTTCATAGATTTCAATATCCTCTCTTTAATATTTGTTCTGATCACTTTCCAGTTGAAAACCGGCCTTATCTCAACAGCAATTCACTTTATGATAGTGTCCGACCGAAACTGGTTTTTACGGCCGAACCCGAACACGAATTTAGGGAACAGTCCGAGTTTCGACCGAAACTTACAAGGATTATGTTTTGAAGAAAAAATAAAGAAAACGTTATTATAATCAGTCAGTCTTTATTTTTTTATCTTTAAATCACAACGTTATGCAGTCTTCGACATTTTTACTTATTGATAATCAACAAATCAATATAACGAACCCTTATTTAAGAAAAAATATTAATTGCACCTTAAAAATACTTAAAATAGGTGAGGTGTTTATTTGAGTAGGTGTAGATTCTTCTTTTGAATATTATTGATGGTTTTTCATAAATATAAAACATAAAATTACTTATTTAAATTGTTACATAATATCACAATATCGCTTGTATGAAATTCAACACGCTGAACATGACCGATCACAGCGCGGAAACTCCCGAATGCAGTTTCGGTCGTAGTTTCGGCAGGTTTGTCACCGAAACCCGTTTTTTTTACCGAAACTCGACCAAACCGAACTTTCAGTTGGACAGTACTTTATGATCACGTATATAACACTTATTCTTCAATTGATTGAAACAACATGCAAACATAGTTTCAAAATTCCTTCTTTCAACATTGGCAACATTCAAGCAAATTCAGTGCAGAACTTTCTTTCAGGACTTTCTGTGTGTTTATACCAATAGGGCACAAACAAACTAATTAAGTTGTATTTGATGTTGCTGTTCTATTTACTTATAGGGACCTCACTCAAGAACGAATGTGCATGAATTGTGGTATCATTACCATAGATAAGCATATTCTCTTAGTACTAGGGAATATAAGTATGGTGACAAGCAGGATCCCTACTTCAATTGGGTATATGTGGTTTGGTCTACCCTCTCACAAAATGTTTTGTTAACAAGGAAATTCTAAAAATTTGGGTATTTTAATCATATGTGCATGCTGACCACATTTTCGTGATAAATAGCTGTACCTAGACTACATCAAAGGCCTCGTATATGTCCAAAATGACTATGACCGTGTTCTTTGGTAAAAATCCTCCTTCACCCTGTGAACCAATCGGTCAAGTTACAACGTAGTATGACTTACAACCCCGTCGTAATATGAGTCATGTCTCTTGTCTTCTCCAGGTAAAGAAGTCTACTCAGAAGAATATTATCAATGACTTCCGCGGCGCTGAGCATCTAGATCGGCAATAGTTCTCCAGAAAACCTGTACCAGGGAGATTGTGGACTAGAACTATCACAATTCCATCTTGTTTCCAAGGCGTTTTATGGTGACAACTGTATAACTCCTAGTTAACTTAAAGATTAGCTACACAACTTGAATAAGTCACATCATTTATTGAGGTGCTGAAATACATTGGTGATTTTTCTAAACAAATGACAACTATCAACAACACATATTTCTATTAATTACAATACCACAACAATGAACAATACCTATGGGTTGACTAGACCACAGTATAGGGTCATATTGATCTCCTGAAGACGCTAACTTGGTTAGCGAAACGCGCGTCGAGAGACCGTAATTTTTGTTCTGGTGTTTGGAAAGTGTTTTCAATAGATTCACAGTATAGGGTCTTTAGCATTCTTCTATGACTAGACTATTTTGCCATAGTAGGGTCTTCAGTTTTTAGGCCGACCGTCCATTGGAACCGTTTTCGGCCGAATACTCTTCGACCGTTGGACGGCCGAATGATTCCATCACAAGAGAGAGCTTTGGAGCTCGTCCACTGATATATACTGTTCGGCAGTTCACGGCCGTCCGCCGGTACAATCCAATAGAAATGGGATTTTACCAAAGAAATATCTGTGTCAAAGAGTACACCAACTAATTTACGGTCTCATTCGGCTGAACAGTGTAACGAGTGTAGTTATTTAGGCTGAACGTCGGCTCCACTAGATGGTCTTGCGGTTTTATTGCCAGCAGCCTGTTATTCGGCCGTATGCAGTTCCAAACTCTGAGGTTCCAATGGACGGTTAGACTTTGTGGTAAAATGCTATACTGTGACCTCGCTGAAAACAGAATGTACTTCTGGTTGCCTAAACATCAGTAGTAAAAGAGCAAACAACTATAAACAGTGGGGCAGATGGTAGGACATTATTGACTTTGTATAGAACTTTAATAAGGTCAAAATTAGACTACGGCTGCATATGCTACTCGTCTGCTTCCGCGAGCACCCTCAAAGCTCTGGATACAATACATAAC
>WOGO01005235.1:0-12600 GCA_015342085.1 Leptinotarsa defecta | reverse complement strand
AGCGAATCCTAATGAATTCGATATGGATATTGTATTCCAACAAGATGGAGCACCACCACATTACTTCAGACAAGTAAGAAACTATTTGGATACTACTTTTCCCGGTCGTTGGATTGACCGTCTCGTACGTACATCACTCACTGCAACCAGCATTTTAACATTTTCCAATCTATTGTTTATTTTGTTATTATTTTTCGTCTTTTCCTCCACTAATCAATTATAATAGTTCTGCAAAATGACTACTAGACCGGGTAAACATTAAGATTCCTTTCAATTCCATTTAAATGCTTCCTCTGCAACGGTTTGTCCCATTATAGTTGATTCACATAATGGTAGTTAACCGGTTGGAATCCTCATTCTGGTCGCCCACACAGAAATAATTTCCACTGCGGCCATTTCTTTTAATGAGGACGAAGTGAAAAGTGAGTAGCGATACCTCCTTCTCCGCTGTGGTTTATTGATAGTTACCGGACCGGTTGACAGATGCAGTGTTGGAACTATTTTTAAATCAAAGTAGGTTCGTATTCAATCTCATTCATCTATAGGGAGTTGGAAATGATGTGGCCGTTTTGAGTGTTTATCTTGTATAGCTAGGTAACCTGAGAAATTTTCCTTTGCGCTCTATATGTAATTGTAGTCCTACTTATTCAAATCATTATGTGAAAAAGCATGTGGATCACTCCATCATCGTAATTTAAAAAATATTTTGAATTAGTTATTATTATTCGTATGGTTTTTTTCTATGAGGGACACAATAATTGACGGCTTTATTGGAAAACACAACTTGAAACAATGCTTATACTTGAATACTACTTTAGACTCATTTATTGCAGTTATTGATTACAACACTTGTCTTTCTTTGGCTCATTTACCCGTCTATTTAATTCTCGGAAATGGCGAAGTCGCCGTTATACATGTCTGGGTCGAGTCGATCGAATGGAGATTTCACATGATCTTGAAAAAAAAAAGATATGCAAATTCCTAATCATTCCATTCTAGTCATCAGGCAAACCAACTTTTAAATTTTCAATGAGGAAGGCAAAAGTACAAAAATAGTTGATAATATTTAAAATGCACTGTTGTAACATTAAAAATGTTTAATTATTTTTTTGAGAAAATCTCGTCGGAATTTTGTCGACTGACAGTACTTTCAAAACATTATTTCTACTGTAAAAAATTTACCATGGTAGAATAAATATTGGATTTTTATTCTTCAAAAAACTATCCTCTTTTGGATGACAAAATATATTCAATGAATCTTTCTTCATCAACAAACTCTGAAAAAAAATATCAGAAAAATGTATGATAGTGGTATCTGAAGCAGACTGGTGAACAAATTAATTAATTTTTCTTGAATATTGATGTGATATAATTTTAACGTTTCAGGCCTCAAGTCTATTACGTACTTACTTTTGATACTATATTTTGGGATTTTTCATTTTTTCAGTTGATCAATCGTGTGCAAACATGGCTTTGTAACTCCCTGAAATTCTAACACTTCCTTCATTTTCAAATTGGGATTTAGCTTTTTTCTTATAGTAGGAGGGCCTTGCTACGGCCCTGCAAGGAATTTTCAGCAACAACATTTGTCATGAAAATATATTGATTGGCGTTCACTTGACTCGATTACTCAAAACATATAGACTATACTGTTTACATAATCCTTCTGTGTATACAGACTTATTTACCAGACTATTATTAACGTCATGAGACAAGTATCAAAATTAAATAGAGTATTGAATATCTAGGTCAGGTACGGTTCGAAGTGTGTCCACTGATACCCGTCACGGTTTATTGTAGCTCAGTCAACCAAATAAGTTCAGTTTCTTAACGTTTGGTGAATGATCTTTAAGTTCCGATGACAAACTTATTCGTTATGTGACTGGAAAATACAGCCGTGCTGCTTTATTATTTTCCAAAAAGAGATGGTTCGACGGTTTTCCCGGCAATCCATACTCAAGTCATCCCTGCTACAATATATTATTCAATGATATTCTTTGAAGGGTGTATTGAAATCCAGATTTTCAGTCCAGTTTTTCAATAAGTCAGCAGGGTCATTACCTTACAGGTCAATGTGATCAGGATTCCAGAACACAGACAATTTGTTAGGTCTTTTTATTGAAGATAGTTATGGTCAATTCTATGCAAAGTTGATCCAAAAGAATTAGGTAGTGTATTGTCAGAAGCTTTTATGATATCAGGAAATGAGCAATATCTTTATTGTTTAGGTTATGTAGTGCTGAATCCATTGATTTGTCAGACTAATGAGCATTCTAGTGGTTGTCCAGAATCAATTCTTACCAATTTAGGGTGTGGTTCTTTGCGGTCCACTTCAAGTGTTATATTTCCAGTCCTCCTTGAAGAAGAACTAGGAATACGCCATCAACTGCCCGTGCGATGATAACTTTAAAGGCGAACTCCTAGTCGTTTTTTTCGGCAGATAATGTCCTTCGGTGGTTAAACTTTTATTGGGAAAGTGGCCGACCACTAAAAGACCCGATTTTAGAGAGTAGAAAGTATTGTGAATCCTTGAGCTACGAAGCATATACTTCCACAAAACTTTCTCTAGACTCCAGTTAGAGTTGTTGTATAAGGCCCCCAGTTGCCTGAATCTTTAGGTCGACTAAATCGTCAAATTTTTCTATGCTTTCATTCCACCAAGAATAGTTCCGATCATTTCTTTTGAGTGGGATAGGAGATCATTACGTCGTGAACTGAAATGTTTAACAGTGTTTGTTTAAAGTATCGTTGTGGTACTTTTTTTTCAAAATAACAATAAATACATAAGGGAAATTATACGTAAAATTGTCATAAACATGTAATCATCTACTGTCCTTATATACCTACAGACATTTGTCAGAAAGTAGGCATGAATATTGACAGATGGGAAAGAAGGACTTCCTTGAGTGAATCATACCGTTATTGATAATTAGAAAAAAAGTTCATTCATGTTACTTTTGTCTACAAAAGTTACCCAAATAAATCCAATACTTCATTTCTAAGAAATAAGTAACACCACCATAAGAAACATCTTTGACACTTTTTTCAAATTTGTGTTTTGTTTCAGCGCAACAGTACACATAACCGTCTCTGACGTGAATGAGTACGCCCCCACGTTCTCGGAACCAAGCTACGTAAGGCAAGTCGACGAGGGCCGGATCTACAATGAAATCGTTCGGGTCGAGGCCACCGACAGGGACTGCACCCCGAAGTTCGGGGACGTGTGCAAGTACGAAATCCTTACGTCCGATCAACCCTTCGTCATCGATATGGATGGTGTTATTAGGTAGGTAAGGGCACTTGTGAACCCCAAGGTTCAGTTTTTGGGCACAAGCTATATTCTGTTTTGTAATTCTGAAACAAGTTGATGTATTTCGTGTTTCGTTACTGAATATTGAGAAACATAAACGTTCAATCAATTATAACTATAATTTGAGTTGTTAATGAATTGTTTGTCTTATGTGATCCAGTGCTTTCTGTATATGTTCCTTTGTTGCATTGCCTGCAGCTAACGTCTCCGTTGTGCACTCCTTTTATGTTCAGGTGTCCTGTCAATGAACTATGTCCATTGACTGCTTTGCTGAAGTAGTTGATCACCCTACAATAGTAAGGGGTCCTCGTATAAACGTGTGTCCGTTATTTTCCCAGTACTGCTCTTTATGTGAGCTTGTCAATCATCAAGTTAACACCCGGGCCTGAAAAGTTCCGTGCCCAAGAAAAAAAACGCGTTTTTTATTTGTTCAAAATTGGCTTTATTCATCAACGTAATCTCCATCAAGAGACATACAATCATTCCAGCGCTGCTCTAACATTTCAATGCTACTTTTATAGAACGGTTTATCTTTTGCTTTTTACCAATTCATACAATTTTGCCATTGGTTTGATCGACTTGTGACACGGTGCGTTTTCTTGATAAAACAAAATGTTTTTCTTTGCATTAAGCGGTTGTTTCTTTGCAATATCGGCCTCCATACGTTCTAATAATGCTATATAATATTTCCTGTTTGATGGTATTTCTCTTCTCAAGATAATCGATGAATATTACACCACGCACATCCCAAAATACCGAGGTAATAACCTTTCCAGCCGATTGTGGTGCTTACGGGCGCTTTGGAGAAGGTTCACCAGTTGCTCTCCACTCAGATGACGATCGTTTTGAGTCTGGAATGATGGGGTGATGGATCCATGTTTCATCCATTGTCACATATCGATTCCAGTGTGTTTAATTTAAACATGGGTCAAAATCATCAAGACGTTCCTGTTTTTGGTTAACAGTGAGCTCGCGCGGCAACCACAGAGCTTTCTCACATAGTCAAAGTTCGTGCATTTGTTTTTTTGATGTCAATGTCAGCTAACTCACACATTTTGTGGATTTTTTTTATGTTTTCTGGTGTTACTGCCTCATTTGGACGTCCACTGCGTTCTGCATCATCGGTGTTTCTACGACCACGTTTAAAGTCAGCAAACCAACGTTCATTTGTTGTTTCTGGTCGAGCAGAGTCCTTATAACACTTTTCAAGCCATTGTTTCGCTTGAACGGTATTTTTTTCCATCAAAAAGCAGTGTAAAATTGAAACATTGAATTGTTTTCGATCCATTGTTTTGAAACTAACAAAAGTAGTGTCAATCTTAGCACAATGTCTCACAATCACAGTAGAATATCATAAAATTCAAACAGCTTTCTTTATAAGGTTAGTACTAACTGAAAAAGCAGTGAATGCTATAATACTAGCGCCATCTATGTGTTACATCCGAAACGTTTTGGCCCACGTAGTATTTTCCACGTAGTATTTTTATAAACTACACCTTACGATTTGATCCCCACAAACTTTATTACCTAACTTCTACATCAATAATATGTTTTTAAACAAGTTCAATAATGGTAATATACTCAAACCCAATTGGTCACCCATTAGAATGTTTAAATTTTTAAGTTTATTAATTGTCATTGCTTCCAAATGATTTAGTTTCAAACCTTCAAACTCTTGGTTGAAGATAAGATGATTTGAATATGTTAAACTTGTTTTCTCATTTACATAGCTCATATGATGTTTCTAGATTCGATTCCTAAATGTTCTGCCAGTTTGACCAATACATACCTTAGGACAAGTTCCACACTTAATTTTTAAACTCCTGATTTCTCGAATTTGGGTGTTTCATCTTTATTATTTTTAAGTAACTTTCCCAACGTATTACTTGTTCTATATGCAATTTTGATATCTCGTTTCCCCAAAAATGAAGGCACTTTTTCTGTTGTTTGTCTAAAATACGTTAAAGCTCTATAATTTTGATTATCTAACTTATCAATAGGAAAAGCGTCTCGAATCGCTTTTGCATAGACTTTTTTGGGAAAGTATTTTGTTTATTAATTCAGCTTTAAACCCATTGATTACTGCAATTTGCTTGATGATAATTGAATTCTATATTGAAATTATCTATTGCAAGAATATTGACTAATCTGTACTGCTTCTCTGTGTTGATATGGATGGATAGAATCGTAATGCATAGTAATATGTGTATAGGACGGTTTGTGATAAATTAAAAATCATGTTTGTTGCCCAAGAAACTGATTGAGTTTGAAATGTCTGTTTCTACGATATTGAATTGAATGTTTTCATGAATTTTGTTAATATCCCTATGAAAATTATGTTATTGTCCTTAAGTACCTATAAAACATACCAAAACGTCATCCACATATTTATGTCAATAGTATGATTAACTCTCAAAGAGAAATTGGTGTAAATAGAACCAATCTTTAATTCATCTTCTAGGGAACTAATGTTGCAATTTTCATAAAGTAGTAAGTTTGTATTTTCTTGTATGGGCTGAACTAGATATTTTGAGAATTCATGTTGATATGGTATTATTGTCAATAATACTGATATAATTTGTAAAGTATTTGTATGCACAATTCTCTATTTTCACAGAATTTGTCCAGCATTACTGATATGCTGATCAAATAAGATTATATCCATTTCATTTATTCTCCCGAAATATTCTGACTCCTTGCACCAATGAAGCATTTTTATATCAATATTGATTTTTCGAAAGCAGAAATTGAATAGCCGTTTTTCGTTGCCATCAGGAACACAGAACCACTCGACTATGAACGTTCCCACAACCACATCCTTTCCGTTATCGCTTATGACTGCGGCATGCGTCAAAGTTTTCCAGCTCTCGTCACCATCAAAGTCAACAGAGTGTGCAGACTTGGCTGGCGAGGTCTTCCGGAGAGAGTTGACTATGCACCAATGTCAGGAAAACAGGAACTTTTCCCTTCAGCAGGTCTCGAGCTTTGTGACGTCCCCTGTAACGTGAGGGAGCTGAGGACCCGAGTGGATCTCGCTACGAGGTGAGTCGTTATTCATTCCACAATTCACTAGATATAATGAGAGGTGGTAGAATTATGCACAAACATTAACTTATAATTAATACTTAACCATACGTCTAGCCGTCCATTAGAGCCGAGATTTGGCCATCAGTTACCAGTTGAATTTCCCCAGCTATGGGCTATTAAAATGGATGTGGGGGACATAATATTACTATTAGATACCTCTTACTATATAAAGAAACGGAGGGAAAAAAACGCAAAAATACTAGATCCATCCGAATCTTGCAGAAAGATGCCGCCTTGGTGAGTTTCACCATTTACATACGAAACTCCAGGGGGTTAGTGTCATATTTTAGCTGCTATCGAATAAGTTCTGACACATTTCAATACATTTCAAATTATATTTCTCTTTTATTCTCTTATATGCTTTTGAACGGCACTACTGATTTGTTCAATGTCCATCTTGAAGCAATAAGACCAAAAAACAAATAACTCACAGAAAATACCTATTTCAAAAAGATTGCACGTGAGTCCTTTTAATTGGCCGCGGTGGTAGTGCGCCCGACTCACGATCGAAAGGCTGTGGGTCGATTCCCGCCTCGACCAGATATTTTTCTCGAGAGAATTTATCTGGTTGAAGCTGGGATGATTCTGCAAACGTGTTAGGAATCACACGTTAAAAGGCAAGACCTCGTTAGTCCTTAGCTCGCACAAGTTTCTCAACTTTTGAGAGTTGTCGTTCGTATGGGGGCAACAGCTGATTAACGGAAAAACAGACAGAACAGACAGACTTCACTCGTTAGGCTGTTCGGCCGAATGAGACCTTAAAATCCCAGAATTACAAATTTTGGTGGACAAAAGTCAAGTCAAAGTTTGGAATTTCTGAGTGCTTGACCTATTTATTATTAGTTAGTAAGACGCTTAATACTAATATTTCCCGCCATTCCGTGTTTACAAATAAATGGTAAATGACTGAATCATTCCTATCTAGACACGTGTCTAATAATAACCAGCAGTGGGACTATCTCTATTCGATGGCCATTTATTATGTTCAAGGGATGTGTAGCACAAATTCTTTTTGCTTCAATTTAACAATGGCCATTGCTGAGATAGTTAAGACATTATATTTCCACACTCGTTATTGAATATACATTGCAATCTTCCTGTAGAGTTAATTTGGAAATTTATAAGTGAATGTCACTATTCAATAACGAGAAACCCCCAAGTTATCCCAAGGTGTTATTAATCCTTCTAGTCTGTAAATGTTGCAAAGAAATTTTTGCGATTTTTTGCGTTTTGGGTGATACATAATTTTTTCAGACAGAACACTGAATCACGAGGAGGAATGTTTTTGAACAGTGGATCAAGTTTTCAAAAAAAAACGCCAAGTCTTCCGCTCAAATTAATAATCATGAAAATGTGGAGATTGGGCCTTTGTCCCGTCTTTCCGACAAAATTTCAGGAAGGTGGGACAAATGTCACAGAAAACTGGAAGATTTTTTGGCTTGATTCGGATTTTAATATTTCAGTTCTCCAACCTACTTGCCAACGCTCAGGGCGACCAGAAAGAAGAGTTTCCTAAATGATTCAAAATACATCTATTAGCAGGTTTACGCCACTCCGAACCGATAATTAGTTTTGTTGTATTATTTTTCCCCTATTCTGGGACTTCAAACGTTAAATGTAGAAAAGTTTTATATTTTAGCAAATAAATTTGATTTTTGACCACTGTGCGCTCGCCAATCGTGTAAAAAAATTATTTACATTTTTAATTTTTTCCGAAATCTGGGACCCCAAAGGTTAAATATGGACAAGTTTCAGAATTTTCTCCACCTAAATCAGCATATTTTCTAGTGTGACAGACTGCCGAGAACGGCCGAACAGTAGAGTCTAGTGGATGAGCCCCAATAGTTTCTCTTGTAATGAGACCATTAGCCCATACACGCCCGAAAACGGTTCTAATGGACCGTCAACCTATTTGCTCAGTATTTTTTTATGTTGAAAATGGATGATAACTGGAAATTTATTTTCTATATTCTGAAATATAGTTTATGGTGCAAATATGCAATATATTGTGCGCAATATAAAAAGTGAAATAATTTCGGAAATTATGCTTATCATTGTCTCGAAATGTAAATAATAATACACTGATAACTTCAGGAGGTAAATGTTGAAATCACTTGTTCACAAATGAAAAAGTGAAAAAATGAAAATCATAGTAATAAATTCAAATGAAAAGAATTATAGCCAATCTTCAAATGATGAGCTCAGAAATATAACTGAATACTTACAACGTGGAGCTAGATCTATTTTCATGCAATGTTCAATGAAAAACTGTGTACTGAGGAATATTATTTATTTCACCTACAAAGTGTAAATTTCTGTCTAACTGAAACAATAATATAATTGGAAGTGGACCCTGTGACTGTGACTCTAAAACAGATCAGAGACCAATCAAATATTACAAGGTATATGTGTATATCACATTGAAATAATATCATTTAGGATTGAAGAAAAACGTGCAGCTTCCTTTTTGTAGTTACCAGCCATTGAGGAGGGGATCTGAACTTCTAATCACTTTGAAGGCTCTATTCAGAACGTTTTGTTGTTTTCATTTTCCAGAACATAGTTGCTGAGGAGGTCTAAATCTATACTGAAAATAAATGCCTTATTTAAATATTTACATATTTTTCTCCTGTGACACAGTTCCGAGGCCACCTAATGGAAAAGTCGAGAGGTTTGTTTAAGATCTAGATAAATACAGTAGTTAAAAGTAAAATTGGAACCACTAAATTGAATCTATTGAAAACACTTTTCCGACTTAAAAAAAAAACGATCTCTTGTCTAATCATGAAAACATCATCAGAAAATGAATAGTCATCAATGACTAGTCATCTTCTAATGATGAAAAAGTATTTTTGGTTTGGAAAAAGTGTTTTAATAGGGTGGTGAAGATGCAGAAAAGACCATTTGATGAAATCGCTCTGAAACTAATCTATGCTTTTACCATATGGTGAAATAAGTCCCTCTGAGCAGCGTCAGTAGTTGAATACTTTTCACTTCTAGATGAACGATTTCTCCAAATTCCCCAAAACAATCGATCCAGACAAAGGATGGTCTTGTACTCCACATATTAGTTTTGCAATTATCCCTCTCAAAATGAAAGTTTTAACATTTTATTCGTCAAGTAAACAGAATTACTTCTAGGCTTTATAAGAAAAATAATACAAGTTGAGTAGGTAATAAAAGATATATAATAATATATAATTGATTAATATAATATGTTTTACTAAGTATTATTATAGAAATTCTGTTTCTGAAGGATAAACATGATGTATTCAAAAAAATTATAAAAGAACTGTTCATTAAACTAAAGTTTTGATAAAAATTGTACCGGTCTAGTACTACTACTTTTGACCATAACTTTTTCTTTCCAACTATTCTCTTGATGATTTTTTTATGTTTCTTGTGATAAATTTGAAACTTATAGCAAAATCCTCAGATCTCTCTCGCTGTGCGCTTCGCTAACCAAGTCAGAATCATCAGGAGATGACTAAAACTGTCATCTGTCAGACATAATTTTTGTTTCGATACTAGAAAAGTATCGGTTAATGCACAGGTAACAGAAGGGCTTCTCAGATGGTATATAATAACCTGTTACATCATTTAAAATCAGTTATGTTTTCTTTCAATATATTTATCCATTCAGTACAATATCATAATTCTTGATTTTTTGTAGGTAATCATGATCTTATCTTGTTTTTATGCTCAATAGTAGAAGTCCTAGTTGTATGTACGAGTCTGGAATGCCATTTTTGATAAAGTTGATCTATTATTAGTCCTAGCTGAGACTTAGAGATATAACCTTCGTCCTTATAGTCAAAGCATATACCACTGATGATATCTGCCGAAGTAGCAGACACAACTTCAGGTTCCATTCGACCACGGCTTACCAGCCAGGATTTTATTATCTTTAATCATAACTTTGCCTTTGAGAGCCATTGTTCTTATAATTGATCTATTATTGTTAGAGTTGCACATTTTTGTGCAACTGTCTCAACCTTTATTCAAAACAAAACCTATCTCCACCCTTATGTATCTCAATGTCATGAAATGTTTTGAGTTTTTTATTGAAACAAAATATCTCATTTTCAATGCCGAAAATTGAAATTACAAGTACTTTTCGCGTCCATATTTGAACATATTTTCCTTTCTTGATTCACAGTGTCGATCTAACAAATCTACATAGATGTTATTGAAACTTTGTACATTGGCAATTATCATTCGTATCCACTTGAATGCTTTATGCAACACAAATCTAGAATTTCTCTACATGGTGCAAATAATAGTGGAATATAGTGTACTGATAGTTATTCATTTGTAAGGGCATAAAACTTCATGAAATTTCACTTCTTCGATTCTCCCTACAAAACCACAACCTTTGGCTTCATTCTGACATGGAATCGACAACGTTTCCAAAATTTCTTCAAGGACAAAATTCCTCGACTTTCCAATCGCGGCCTGACAAAAAGGGCAGTTTCTCATTTTCATTTTGCAGTTCTTACATATTGTATGACCCGTTTGACAGTTATACACCGGCGGGCACATATAATCCTTGCAAATGGGGCATTCGAAGCTCTTCCCGAGGATCTCCAAGTTGATCGGAAAAGACTGCTTGGGAAATCCCTCGGCTAAGGGTTCGAAGCTTTGGCAAATCTTTACCGAATAGCTCAGTCTCATGTCCTTCAGCCTTTTGATTTTGACAAACTTTGTAGTCATGAAGTCGAAGCTTTTCAAGTCACACAAACCGATCTTGAGAAAATGTAAGCGGTGCAGGTTATCGTTGAATGGCTTGATCTCTTGGTTCTTCATTTTCAAGGTGGAATCTTCATTGTCGGAATGACAGGTTAGTGAAACCACATAACAAACTCCACAGGGTTCTAAGCAGAGGGAAAACACTCCAAAGTAGTAGTTGTAGCATGTTATGTCTCCAGTAGAGTCATCTGACTCACAGTTGCTGTGAACGAACAGCAGCATCACTATTTGATTGACCACAACCAGGCAGACCTGAGTGTCTGCTATAAAGTTCCAAATTTTTTCCTCTTTGAGGATCTTTTTTGCTTGAACCTCGTTTGTGAAGATATATTCCTTATGGAATTTCACCCAATGGTCCAAGATACTAGTAACCTGGTAAGAATCCCCGCAGAAGTTGAAAGGACACGTTATCTTTCTGATCTGGCACCTCTCATGGTATTCACCGTGAGTTCGCGCTGGGATGTCGCTCGCCAGGAGAGTCTTATCGTATATTGATGGGCAAAGGATTTTGTTCAATCTACACGAACTCTCGTGTCGTTCCATGTTGTTCCAGGAGAATTGTATGCCACAATACATGCATGGGAAAGACGTTACCTTGGCGATTTGCTCGTAAATTGCATTTCTGGGCCAGCCGGGCTTGCATCTACCACAACTATGCTTTTCTTGGTATGTGGATATTGGAGGGATGGATAGGTAGCCATGACACAAGTCGCATTTCAGTTTCTCAGTTATGTAGTCGGGAAGGATGATCCGGGCGTCCATTGCCTGAAAATTAAAATTTTATTATACAAAACTATATGTAAGGAATTCATCGAAGAGTACAAGTTGATTAAAGGAGAGGTGTGAGCATATTTCTCCATACAGAATGGTTGAAAAAAAATTCCCCTTTGAATCGCACAATTATTGTCATGGAAGTAATGTAGTTTTCGTGTTTTTTTTTGTTTCAAGAGGAACTTCTTTTAATTCAGCTCAACTGACTTCTGTTCAGTGAATAGTGAATAGTTCAAATAGAACCATTCACTATCCCATATTTTACCTGAAGAATTACTGCTATCTGCTAACAACAACTAATCAAAACAAACCTTTATTATATAAATAAATGAACGATGGCGTTAATATAAGAATTCAATGCAGAGGATATTATATTTTCCTTTACCAAGGAGAATGTTTTGAGTATTTTACTTGTGTTTATTCCATGTATAAATAATTGAATAATACTTTACTAGTACCCACAAACAGTACAATGTTTAATGATTATTTACTTCAACCTTAACTACGTTATCAAATTTATTATAGTCACATTTTCGATTTTATTGATGCAACTAAAAAAAGGTGTATTGTCTAACAGAAGTAATCCCAATTACAAGACAAATATAATTAAGTTCACAGCTATGACTAAGTATGAGTACAATGGAATATAACGGGCAGTCAACCAGATTATGAATCAATTTATA
>WOGO01005233.1:0-23995 GCA_015342085.1 Leptinotarsa defecta | reverse complement strand
AAAGGCGACGATGGATTCCAACCTTGAAGGCAGAGAAGGATTCAAACCCCAAAGGCAGATATTCCAACCTCAAAAAATGGATTTCAACCCAAAAGTCCCCAATTGATTTCAACCCATATTTTCTGGCATAAAGGCAGAGATGAATTCAAAACCCCAAAGGCAGAGATGGATTCTAACCCCGAGGACAGAAATGGATTCCAACCCCAAGGGCAGAGATGGATTTCAACTTCGACAGAGATGGATTTCAACTCCATCGACAGAGATGAATTCAGATCCAACGATACAGATGGATTCCAACCCCTAAAGCAGAGATGGATTTCAACTTCAAGGACAGAGATGAATTTAAACTCCAATGACAGATATGGATTCCAACCAAATGGATTCCAACCGGGGCGGAAAAACATTCTATGCCAAAGACAGACGGATTCCAACCTCAAAGGGAGGTTCAAAAGGTGATGAGTTTCGTTTGATGAGAGTAGGTGTCTTGTGGGGATGATTTGGGTAAGTTTTATGCACTAATTCATGACACTGTGAGTGATTGTTGTGTTTTACTTTTAGAGTCATCTATTCTGTCAATGACAGCTGTTTCCAAACAAAAGTGATGATGAATTTGTAATCCATGGATTTGGAATTCAGAACTATAGTTGCACCAGCAACTGTGGGTTGCTGATGATATTAAAAGCTACGATGAGTCTCAACATCAATGGCAGTGAACTTCACTTCCAGGTTTCCTGTTCTAAACAACATTAGATTTGAACTTTTAATATAGTTGGATTTGGAATGTAAGTGGATGGTGTCATCGATATATTTCACCTCCATTGGTAATCATGGTATTCTTCTTCAAAGGTGACAATAGATTTAAACTTGCAAATATGCATCTGAACTCCAAAAGCAGTGATGGATTTCAACCCCAAAGGCTGAGGTCAATTTCATTCCCAAAGACAGCGATGGATTTGAGGTTCCAGGTTTGAGCTTGTCAGACCCAAAGGCAGAGATGGATATAGACTCCAGAAGCAGAAGTTTTAATATACAAAGACAGCAATAAATAAAACCAACCCCAAAGGCAGATATTTTAATCCCAAAGCAACGATGGATTCAAACCCCAGAAGATTCATTTCCAAGAGTGGGTTTTCAGGCTCAAGGATTTCAACCCCAAAGGCATTCGAAGTTCAACCACAAAGGCATAGATGAATTTCAATACCAAAGACAGTGATGGATTTCAACCTCAAATACGTTTTAGGGTTTCTGCACCACAGGCCGCGATGCATATAAAACCCATGGACAGAGGTCAATTTCATTGCAAAAGACAATGGAGATATCAGTTTCAGATTCTCTGGCTGCAAGACATTGATAAATTTGATCCCAGAAGGAAGCGTAAGATTGAATTACATAAGCAGGTTTTCAGGCTAGAAGATTTCAACTTCAAAGATGGTGATGGATCCAAACCCCCAAGGCATGGATGGATTTCAACACCAAAGAGCAATGGATTTCGACCCCAAAGGCGCCGTTGGATTAAGACCACAAAGGCAGTGATGAATTTCAACTCTAAGGCAGGAATATATTCAAACCTCAAAGGCATGGATAGATTTCAACACCAAAGAGCAATGGATTTCAACCCCAATGGCAGGGATGGATTTCGACCCCTAAGGCGGAGATGTACTTCAACCCAAAAGGTGGCGATGGATCTCCACACCAGAGGCGGCAGTGGATTTCAATAATCCCAAGGACATTTTAGGATTTCATTTCCAATGGCAGTGATGGATTTGAACCCAGAAGAGACAGGTCAATTTCATTCTGAAAGACAATGGGGATTTCAATTCCGGTTTTCAGGTTCCAAAACAGTGAAGAAATTGGGCCCCAAAGGAACCAATAGATCCAAAACTCCAAAAGCAGCAAGGGATTGAAAACTCCAAAGGCAGCGATGGATTTTAATCCCGAAGGCATTTTTGGATTTCAACCCCAAAGCAGCGATGGATTCAAACCCCAGAAGATTCATTTGGAAGAGTGGGTTTTCAGGCTCAAGGATTTCCAACACCGAAGACATGGATTTCAACCTCAAAGACATTTTAAGGTTTCTACACCACAGGCAGCAGTGCATATAAAACCCAAGGACAGAAGTCAATTTCATAGCGAAAGACAGTGGAGATATCAGTTTCAGATTCTGTGGCTACAAGACATTGATGAATTTGACTTCAGAGGGAAGCGTAAGATTCAATCACATAAGCAGGTTTTCAGGCTTGATGATTTCAACTTCAAAGACGGCGATGGATCCAAACCCCCAAGGCATGGATGAATTTCAACACCAAAGCGCAATGGATGGTAGCGATGAAATTCAACCCCAAAAGCGGCGATGGATTTAGACCCCGAAGGCAGCGATGAATTTCAACTCCCAAGGCGGTGATATATTCAAACCCCAAAGGCATGGATAGATTTCAACACCAAAGAGCAATGGATTTCAATTTCAATGGCAGCGATGGATTTCGACCCTCAAGACAGCGATGGATTTCGACCCCAAAACAGCGATGGATTTTGACCCCGAAAGCAGCGATGGATTTTGACCCCTAAGGCAGCGATGGATTTCGACCACGAAGGCGGCGATGGATTTCGACACCGAAGGCAGCGATGGATTTTGACTCCAAAGGCAGCGTTGGATTTCGACTCCAAAGGCAGCCTTGGATTTCAACGTCAATGGCAGCAATGAATTTCAACCACAAAGGCGGCGATGGATTTCGATCTCACAGGCAACGATGGATTTCAACTCCAAAAGCGGCGATGGATTTCAACCCCAAAAACTGCGATGGATTTCGACTCTAGAGAACAGCAGCGATGGATTTTAACTCCATTGAATCTTCTTTCTTGGTCTAAGACAGTGATAACTGAAACCCCAAATACTTTCCATGATAATTATAAGAATTTTCACAATAAATTTTATTAAAAATGCGCTTCGCTTCGCTCTATCATTAACTGATGAAACTAACGTGAAAATTCTATAATCATTATCATGGAAAGTACTATTTTTTTTCATCAAATACAGGGTCAGAGATTTCATAATTTTCAACCTCAAAGAAAGGAGTAGCTCGTAAAAGCAGCAAAGGATTATTTTCCTCCAAAGGCAGCAATGAATTTCAACTCCAAAGGCGACGATGGATTCCAACCTTGAAGGCAGAGAAGGATTCAAACCCCAAAGGCAGATATTCCAACCTCAAAAAATGGATTTCAACCCAAAAGTCACCTATTGATTTCAACCCAAATTTTCTGTCGTAAAGGCAGAGATAAATTTAAAACTCCAAAGACAGAGATGGATTCTAACCCCGAGGACAGAAATGGATTCCAACCCCAAGTGCAGAAGTGGATTCCAACCCCAAGGGCAGAGATGGATTTCAACTTCGACAGAGATGGATTTCAACTCTATCGACAGAGATGAATTCAAATCCAACGATACAGATGGATTCCAACCCCTAAAGCAGAGATGTATTTCAAGTTCAAGGACAGAGATGAATTTAAACTCCAATGACAGATATGGATTCCAACCAAATGGATTCCAACCAAGGCGGAAAAACATTGTATGCCAAAGACAGACGGATTCCAACCTCAAAGGAAGGTTCAAAAGTTGATGAGTTTCGTTTGATGAGAGTAGGTGTCTTGTGGGGATAATTTAGGTAATTTTTATGCACTAATTCATGACATTGTGAGTGATTGTTGTGTTTTACTTTTAGGTCATCTATTCTGTCAATGGTAGCTCTTTCCAAACAAAAGTGATGAATTTGTAATCCATGGATTTGGTATTCAAAACTATAGTGGCACCAGCAATTGTGGGTTGCTGATGATATCAAAAGCTACGATGAGTTTCAACAACAATGGCAGTGATGAAGTTCACTTCCAGGTTTCCTGTTCTAATCAACATTAGATTTGAACTCTTAATATAGTTGGATTTGGAATGTAAGTGGATGGTGTCATCGATATATTTCACCTCCATTGGTAACCATGGTATTCTTCTTCAAAGGTGACAATAGATTTAAACTTCAATTGCAAATATGGATTTCCACCCCAAAGGTATCGATTCATTCAAATCATAATGGATTTCAACCCCAAAGAAGCTATGGATTTCGATTCCAAAGACAGCAATGGATTTCAACCCTAAAGTCAGTGATGTAGTACAATGCCAAAGGCAGTGCTGAAAGTCAACCCAAAAGAAAGCAATAGAGATGGATTTCAACCCGAAAGACAGCGATGGTTTTCAACCCCAAAGACATAGATAGATTTCAACCCCAAAGAAGCTATGGATTTTGACTCACAAATGCAGCAATGGATTTCAATCCCAAAGACAGTGATGGAGTTCAACCCCAAAGGCAGTGATGAATGGCAACCCAAAAGACAGCTTATAGAGGTGGATTTCAACCCGAAAGAAAGCGATAGATTTCAACCCCAAAGAAGCTATGGATTTTGACTCACAAAGGCAGCAATGGATTTCAATCCCAAAGACAGTGATGGAGTTCAACCCTAAAGACAGTGATGGAGTTAATCTCAAAGGCAGTGATGGATGTCAACCCGAGAGACATTGATAGTGATGGATTTCAACCCCAAAGGTAGCAATGGATTTCAACCCCAAAGGCAGCAATGGATTTCAACCAGAAAGTCAGTGATGCAGTTCAATCCCAAAGGCAGTGACGAATGTCAACCCAAACGACCAATAGAGATGGATTTCAACATGAAAGACTGAGATGGATTTCAACCCCAGAGACAGTGATGGATTTCAACCCAAATGACAGTGATGGATTTCAACCCCAAAGACACCGATGGATTTCAACCCCAAAGAAGATATGGATTCCAACTCCAAAGGCAGCAATGGATTTCAACCCCAAAGTCGGTGATGGAGTTCAACCCCAAAGGCAGTGATGAATGTCAAGTCAAGAGACATCGATAGAGATGGGTTTCAACCCGAATTGACAGTGATGGATTTCAACCCCAAAGACAGCGATGGATTGCAACCCCAAAGAAGCTACGGATTTCGAATCCAAAGGAAGCAATGGAATTGCAACCCCAAAGTCAGTGATAGTTCAACCCCAAAGGCAGTTATGAATGTTGACCCCAAAAGCAGCAATATGTTTCAACTCCAAATGCAGCAATTGATTTCAACCCCAAAGGAAGCAGTGGATATCAGCCACAAAGGAAGAGTTGGATTTTCAAACAAATAGGCCACAAGTCAATTTCATTTCCACGAAACGTTGAAGGATTTTAGTTCGATTTTTAGGTACAAGGCAAGGAAGCTTTATATTCCCTTTCAAAAGCAGCATTGGAATTTCACCCTCAAAAGGCATTGATAGATTTCAACCTTAAAAGGTAGCAAAAAATGTTAATCCTAAAGAATTGATGGATTTCATCACCATCGGCAACGATGAATTTCAAATCCAATAGCAGCGATGGTTTCAAACCTAACGTCAGCAATAAATTCCAATCCCAATGGCAAAGTTGGATTATCAATTCCCAATACCAGAAATGGATTTCATTTCCAAATCGCTGCAAAAGATTTCAGTTCCGGAATTTTTGTCCAAGGCAGTAATGGTATTCTACCCTCAAACATGGATATTGACATCAACGGCGACGATGGTTTTCAACTACAATAGCAGCGATCGTTTCAACCTCAACAGCAGCGATTGATTTCAACCCCATTGGCACAGTTGGATTTTCACATACCTAGGCCAGAAGTCAATTTAATTTCTGAAAGACAAAGGATTTCAGTTGCAGATTCACGATGATGAATTTAAACCCGAAAGATCGCGGTAACTTCAATCCTAAAAGCAAATTAATTCCAGCCCCCTGAAGGCATAGATGAATTTAAAAAAAGTAGTGATGGATGTCAACCCTAAAGTCAGATATGAATTCCAACCTGAAAGGATTTTAACTCGAAAAAACCCCGAAGGCAAAAGTTCAACTCCATAATTGGATGTATTCAAATCAAAAGGTAGACATATTGAGCCTCAAAGTCAGTGATGGGTTTCCGTATTTTAACAAAAGGCAGTGGACCTTATGCAAAGGCAGTGATGGATTTCAATCCCAAAGGCGGAGATGGATTTCAACCCCAAAGGCACAGATGGATTTCAACCCCAAAGGCACAGAGATATTTGAATTGAATTCCAAAGGCTGCACAGGTTCTCAGGTGGAGGTCTCCGGCTTGAAGACACTTTAGTTTTGACTAAAAGCATTTAATTCTGATGGCGTAACCATAAATATTGATATCAATTGCAAAGGCAGTAATTGGTTTTGTTTCATTATTTTGAAATTTCAATGAATATATTTTCCTCAAGCCACTTGTTAAATTTTGTGTTCTATACCAGTATATTTTGAAACAGTTTTAACGAAAAACTGTCTTTCATTTGGAATACCTGGCTCTAGGTCATTTCAAAAATAGATGATAAATTCTAAAATGGAGCACATAATTTTAATTGTAGCTTAAACTGTTCTATGCTAAACATAGTAACACGCATGGAAATAATATGTTAACATATCGTGTGAACACTAGTCTATTCGTCACAATATTTCCTCCTTTTTTTTTGTCTTTTTCTTGTTTATTCGACAAATTATCAATTTTCACATACTGTGTTTTGGCATGGAGCAGCCAGTCTGTTGAACTTGAAACATATGAGTTCAACAGAGAATGTTAAATCTAAAGAAAATTATTTATCTTCATTCTCACATTTCAGGAGACTATATTTGAAAAAGATGAATTTTGGAGACCGAACCAACAATGGCATTTTTACTTATGAACAGTCAATATTTTTGAAGATATGTCTACTCCAATTCAGAAAGGAGTATCTTTGAAGGCCCATTGATGATTTTTGGTTCCAATGAGAAATTTGTTAAAACTGGCAACTCTGAACTTCGTGTCCAAGAGCTGTTGTGCATATTGAAGAAACTAATAATTTTGATTTTATGAAATGTCAAATACCTCAAATGCTGACAGATAACTGCTTAGAGCAATTCTTCCATGAGGGATTTCAAGGCCGACTGAGGAGGGAGTACAAGATGGAGACGGAGGCGTATTTGTGCTCCACAGAACGGCAACTTTGGCTTTAATGAGACGGCGACGAACCCTTATGGATTTCAACTTTGCGCGACTGCATAAGATTTTATCTCCATGAGATCACTATCAAATTTAGCTTCAATAGGACTTGACCAAGATATCGGTTTCCACGGTACAGTGATATATTTTGGCTGGATCCATGGACGTCGGCGGATTTTGGTTTGACGAAGAGCCCCGGATTTTCGTTTTCACCGGAGTTAGGCAAATTTTGACTCTATGAAACTTATCCACCTTCCGACTCCCATCGTACAGTGGCGGACTTTGGCTTCATAGATAGCGACGGATTATGCTTTCACTGGCGGCGACAGAATTTGGCTCCATTGGCGGCGACGGATTATGGCTTCACTGACGGCAACGAATTTCATCTACATGTGACATAGGCGGATTTAGGCCCCACAGCACATACGCGGATTTCTGCCCCACGGGACATAGGCGGATTTCGGTCCCACACGAAATTGGCGGATTTCGGCCCCGCACGAAATAGGCGGATTTCGGCCCCGAAATAGGCGGATTTCGGCCCCGAAATAGGCGGATTTCGGCCCCCCACGGTTTCATGGAACAGCAGTGAATGTTGACTTCTTGGATTGGCGGATTTCAACTTTGGGAGACTACATTAGCTCCACGAGATCACGACCGACCTCAGCTTCCATAGGACGTAGGCAAATATTGGCTCCCACAGTCGGTGGCGAATTTTGACTGCACGGACGGCGGCGTGACGGTGGCAGGTTTTGGTTTCACGAACAGCGGATTTCAATTTAGGAACCACGTCAGATTTTAGTTTCATGAAATCATAGCCAACTTTAGCTTCCATAGGATTTGGTAGATAACGGCTCCAATAGGTGGCGGTGAGTTTTGGCTCCAATGGGTGGCGATGACTATCGGTTGTAATGGACTGTGGCGGGTTTTGCCTTTCAAGGACGGCGGCGGGTTTAGGCTCCCAAGGACTGCGGGGGGTTTGGGCTCCCATGGACGGCGGCGGTTTTCGGCTCCCATGGACGGCGGCGGTTTTCGGCTCCCATGGACGGCGGCGGTTTTCGGCTCCCATGGACGGCGGTTTTCAACTACCATGGACGGCGGCGAGTTTCGAATCCCATGGACGGCGGCGGGTTTTGACTCGCATGAACCTCGGCGGGTTTCGACTCCCATGGACGGCGGCAGGTATCGACTCACATGGACGGCGGCGGGTCTCGACTCCTATGGACGGCGGTGGATCTTGACTCCTATGGACTACAGTCGGTTTCGACTTCCATGGACGGTGGTGGGTTACGGCTACCATGGACGGCAGAGGGTTTGGGTTCCCACGGATGGCGCGGCGGCGGATTTCGGCTTCCATAAACGGCGGCGGGTTTCAACATCCATGGACGGCGGCGGGTTTCAACATCCATGGACGGCGGCGGGTTTCAACTTCCATGGACGGCGGCGGGTTTCAACTTCTATGGACGGCGGCGGGTTTCAACTTCCATGGACGGCGGCGGGTTTCAACTTCCATGAACGGCGGCGGGTTTCAACTTCCATGAACGGCGGCGGGTTTCAACTTCCATGGACGGCGGCGGGTTTCAATTTCCATGGACGGCGGCGGGTTTCAACTTCCATGGACGGCGGCGGGTTTCAACTTCCATGGACGGCGGCGGGTTTCAACTTCCATGTACGACGGCGGGTTTCAACTTTCATGGACGGCGGCGAGTTTCAACTTTCATGAACGGCGGTGGGTTTCAACTTTCATGGACGGCGGTGGTGTAGGATCCCACGTGTACGGTGACAGGCTTTTCGGCTACCACGGACAGTGGTGGGTTTTGGATTCCAGTTACAGTGGCGGGTTTCGATTAACATGAACGTCGGCAGTTTTGGGTTCTGGCTCCATTGGTACATTAGTGGATTTTGTCTCCACGAAATGACGGCGAAATTCGGTTCCATGGGTCTTAGTTGACTTTGGCATCATTAATTGGTGGAGGATATCAGATTCATAGGACAGACTTAGCTTTCACAGATGACGGCAGATTTCAGTTATCATGGTACATTGTGAATTTTGGCTCGAGGAGCGGTGACGCCTCGTTTGATTTTTATTTTAGCAGGGCTTTTTTACTTTGAATACAATTCACACAGATATGCTTGTGATGAAATGAAAAATTACTTAACGATGGCGTTTGGGTTCCAATATGAAGATTCTAATTCTTTCATATTGTATGAATTCCAAGGAGAAGATCGATTTCAATTGTAACAATTTTGCTCATATTGATGATGGTCAATTTCGAGATGAAGTATTGAGATCAATCATAAGGATGGTTTTGTCAAGTCGTACATCAAGTGAGTATTTATGTTATGTAATTCTCAGTAATATTTGATTTATTATTTTGGATGCATGACTATTAATTTTTACCTAAGCCAACCTGAAGGTATTAAATTAATTTTCACGGGCTATTTTGTCAGAAAATGTTTTGCAATTCACTGAAATACTAAACGTGTATTGTTATGTGGTACTGATATTGTTTTAATTTTTCTCTCTTTACTTTCCTTAATGCTGCAGCTAGAATTTGAATATCTGGTTTCTCTTCCTCAACCCACTAAACTATAAATGTCTGAATTTAAATAGTCCTAGTATGTAGAAACATGTCAAGTGCATTCAGGAGTGGTACTTTATTTCAACAACTATTTTAATTGTGAATTCGAATATTTCACTCTAATTGTTGTCAGTGAAATAAATTTGATGCTCCTCAGTCTGATTATATTGTGTTCTTTGTATTGCCATAAATTTTCTCTAGTTTACTAATAACGATTTAAAAAGAGATGCAAAGTACCGACTCCCAATTGTTATAAAACTATTTGAAGACTGTCTAGCCTTCAACTGTTTCAAAATTTTTCAATAATGAACTGTCAGAAGTATTTGATGAAAATCTAGTTGAAGATCTACTTGAAAACAGAAGTAATGAAGTTCTTAGGAACGTTTTATCGGGGTAATGTTTGCTCATTGGTTCATTCCACTCTTGTGATCAAAAATGGTTTAATTTAATTGGATCTCTATTTATGCTAAAAACTCATAAGAAGTTGTACATAAGAGACTTAACAATTATATTTTTGTTATTTAAAAATTGATTTCTTATACATTCTTTGAATTGCAGATTGAACAACAGAATGCAGTTTGGCAGCCAAATAGTTCTGGTAATTTCTCAAATATTTTTTGTTTTTAATTCAAATATGTGACACCAAATTTCATCATCATATTGATTTATATTTTGTTACATAATATAAATTTTTCAACTGTGTGTGTTTTCATTTCACACTACCAATTAGTTCCATCACGAAAGTTCTGCTCTGTCTCTTCTAACTGGATATTTAATTTTTTACTGTTCCACGACTGGATCATTATTTTCAGTATGTGATGAAGAATCAAAGAAGAATGTCTTTTGTCATTTTTATTGTAATGTTGCACTACACTAAGTGTGAGTGGGTAGAACTTATACCAATTTGGAAAAGTGAAAGTTCATTGGGTAAGACAAAAGCATTTTGTGTTAATATTACAACTTAATTTCAAGAGGGTGAATTCTAATATTAGTTTTTTTTTGTTTTTAAATCTCCACATGGTTGGTTCATTCAGTATGAACTGGATTGAAAATGTCAGTGGCAATTTTTTAATGAGGTTCTGTTTTTCATACAATTCTTTGTTAATGTTGCTTTAATTATACAAATAGTGTAAACTAACTGAATACTATTATAAGTTGAAACTTTGGAAAAACATTTTGGCTTTCTTCTCATCATTACATATGAATTAGGAAACCTGGAGAAAGTATTTAAATACATTAATGAAACTCTCAAGACGAAGTTTCTTTCTAATACAAATTGAAAGACAAAAAATTAGAAACATCTATTATCAAAAACTTGAATATTGAATTAAAACTTTATCTCATTCAGTTTGTACTCCAACCGTTCCATTGTCTAATATTATATAAAATGATTTGAAATTCCTGAAATAACCAATACAAGGAATAGCTGAAAATAACAATTATATTAAGCAAATAACCCTAAAATGAAATTATAGTGAAATAAAATACAATTAAAAAAATTGAATACAAAAATACATACAATTAAGATTCAAGCCAAGTTATTTAACGACGTTTTGATAGTTAGTATCCACAATCGTCTTCGGGTGATGACGACTAATTCCTCCGAGAGATGACTATGGGTCATTCGAGTACTTTCACTTATCCCTTCTTCCCTCTCTCCGTTTCACCGGTTTAGCGGGAGATGACCGTTTGGCGAGAGTTTGCCATTTTCAGCTTGATTATGGGTTTCCATATGTTGCGTATCTCTACGCTTGCTTGACTGAATACGTTGTTGGACAACATCTATGCGGCTTCCTTAAACTTCCTCCTAAACCAGTGTTCCTCCCTGTGTATTGTAACTTCTATGATGGGTTTGAACTCTGTATTTAAAGCGGAAGATACTTTTTGCTAGGGAAAACTATAGCCAAACTTAAAATTAGAGCAGCCGCTGTCACCATTTGAAATTTAGAAACGAAGAATGATACTTACCAGAGAACTATCTTAGATGTTGTCTGCAGAAGTAATCACCCTCCAAAGGTTTGGCTTAGCTTCTCCTATCAAATAGGCACTGTTTTAGTATAGAAAACTTCTTCACTTAAGTCCTTCCAGGCGCTTTGTCGGGATATGCCATTGATACCTCTTATGAACTTTTCCTAGTGAGTTCTCTCATGTATTGTGAGATATAAATATACTCTATGTTCCCCTTTTTCCCCTGCTCTCCTACCAGTATAATTACCGGCAATAATACACCGCTTTCAAAGTTGATAAGTATAATAAAAAAAAATATATAAGAAATTCGAAACTTACAAATTAATATAATATTAACGACAAAAATAAGCAAAAAGAAACCAGACCATCAAATTAACAACCAGACCATAAGAGCATGCTCAACCGGCATTCGATTTAATATTCATAAGCATACCCTTTATTCGGTAACTCTATATGAGACAAACTATTTAAATAAATATTCACCCACAGTGTTTCAATAAAATTATATGGTTAGCCACCAGACGAAAAAACCCTAAAACTTACTTACCAATAGCTCTATTCCTCCGTTCAGCTATAGAACGCGGCTAATCCTTTTATGGTTCACTGAATCTAACACCAATTCCGAATTTCACTCGTCGAATTTGCAACCCAAAAGAAGGAAAGGAAAATCGGGTTTTTCCCAAACTCCCAAAAGTACCTTGAATATCACCCTTTTCGAATAACTCGCGACTGAACTCTCGGTTACCCCTTTCTTTCTACTACTTAATTAGTTTTCCGACTTTATCTCAAAAAAAATTCTCCTCTAATTGATTTTGCTCAAATCGACCCTTCGACGACCCAAAATCACCGACGGACACCTCACGACTCCCCAAACTTAAACCCTCTAATTATTTTCTCTCAAATCGACCCTTCGACGACCCAAAATCACCGACGGACACCTCACGACTCCCCAAACTTAAACCCTCTAATTATTTTCTCTCAAATCGACCCTTCNCACCTCACGACTTCCCAAACTTAAACCCTCTAATTATTTTCTCTCAAATCGACCCTTCGACGACCCAAAATCACCGACGGACACCTCACGACTTCCCAAACTTAAACCCTCTAATTATTTTCTCTCAAATCGACCCTTCGACGACCCAAAATCACCGACGGACACCTCACGACTTCCCGGCAAAACCCACTCTACCGCGTTCCCTCTCTCGCGACAAAATTTTTCCTAAGTCCGCGGATATTTCCCTTCTCAAAATTGAATGGCAAAGTTACGGCCCATACATCCAATCAGAGAATTCAATTCTATCATTTAGTTCTTTCAGTCGCTTCGTGATTCGTTAAGTATTTAAGTGGTTTTTAGCATAACGTTCCCAGCTTATCGCTGACTTTTCAAAAGACCCAGCTGCGTTTCATAAACAAAGTGTCTCCAGCTATCAATAATAATGAGTTTTTTCGTCTGGCCCTTACAAAGTAACTGTGAATAAACCCACTGTATTTTGTGGTTAAGAAATATGCCTTTAGCACGAACAAATCCTATATACATCCGTTCAGTAAAATATCGTATCCCCATGAACTTCAATTTTTCCTATTCAGATAAATATGTGAGACCACAAAATTAAAAATAAAATACAGGGCGTCTTCTCATAAGGCGAACTGTTACAATACTCCCTCCTTTGAAAAAAGTCCAAGGCTACATCTTGCCTTGACTTTTTCCCAAAATAAGTGATTGGGACCTGTATTTAATAAAATGATAAAATATAAAACCAAAAATTTTAACTGCCCACAATCCTCTAGGGCCCTACACTAAAGTTAAGTCCGGTCCTGTTCACTATATGGAGGTTCCTCTTACCTCTGAGAGACTCTTATCTTTCTATGACCTAATTAAACACTATGTTTATATTGTCGGACGCGGGTATCGGCATTTTAAGAATTGACTTTTTCACTTGACACTCCCGAGCTTTCGACGCACTTTTGCTGAAAACACTGGCGTTGTCTCGTTGCTGGAATGCTGTGTTATAAGGCGACCTTTTCTGACTTTTCGCTGATATTTAGTCGATTTAATTCCGATTCGTTCGAACCGCACTAAATTGCCGTTTGACATTACTAAATTAAGAGTTCATTGTTTATTTTGCCTCGTTTCGTTTCGTCCAGTGGGGTTCGACGGATAAGTCCGGATAGACTTTTGTTCGCGGTATGGGACTTCCCATAGGGGTTTTCCCGTTTTCAATATCTATGTTTTCCGCATTAGAATTTTCACCCGGATTAGTTGGCGGTGTTGATTCTCGTTGGCGATACATGATCCACATAGTAAGATTGCTCCATAAGCTTGCTAGTAGGGTGATGCCACAACCTACTGTTTTATATAAATGTAGTCCGTTCAGGGTTACTCCAACTGCATATTTAATTACTTTGAATATGGTATAGAATCCTATGAGACCACTCATAAACATCCCGACGTCGGTAAACCATCCCCATATTTGTTTCATTGTCGAATGGGCTAATTCCTTCATTTCTTCCGAATTGAATATGTTCAACGTTGAAAATCCTTGCCCTGTCGTCTCGAGTCCCACAACTCGCCTGGAGATTATATTTTCCACTGCTTTCCTTTCGGATCCAAATGTTAGTATTTTCTGCGCTTTATGGACTTCGTCTTGGGTATATAACCCTGCTGAACCTATTGGTAATATAGGAGAAAAATTCAACTTGGGCGATGTCTCTACTTCTAGTTCCTTTGGCGCCCTTTTAATCGTGGGGTATGGCGCTAGGCCAATCCATTCATTGTCTATAAAATACAAGGGGGGAATAAGTCCGTTACAGTCTATTTCCTCCGCGTGATCTTGAATGATCCGCGTCACTGGGGCTATAAACTTGGATTGGTTATTTACTTCTATGGGTAATTCGTGGTAACATTTGTCGGTTCGCCTAATACTTGCGGATTTTGGTACACACCTCATAATGTAGAGTACTTCCCCTAGTACACGTCCAACATGTCCTCCATCCTCTTGGACTATCTGACTAATCAAGGTTGGTATCAGGGGTGCCATTAACAAACGGTTTCTGAGTACTTCTCGATGTACCAGACATCTCCGATGAATTGTATCTAAATGGAGTTTTTCCAGATTCCTCTTATACGCTTGCTCTACGTATAGGAATTTACTGTTTACATAGGTCATCAGGTCCGTATTGTATGGTAGTATTTCCATATGTGGGTCTAATACGTTTCCTGTTTCTTTCATCCAGATTACTATCCTAGGGTGCTCGGTTTGCCAGATTTCGGCATGACACATTATTCCTTTTTTCAGTAAAGTAAGAGCAAATATCTTGTCTTCACTTTCCACTACTACGTAGCGTTCCCTATTGCTTTCATTGGTTACCACTTCCGCTTTTCCTTGATAAAGTAAGCTCAATTTATCCTCACACGGGATTTGAGTGTTACTTCTCCAGACGTTCTCTCCTAGCGTCGTGTCGAAACAGTATCCTGTTAGAAATGAACAGGTTACTCCTCCTACCAGCTGTATCTGGTTTTCGTCCATTTTGATTTTTGCCCAATAATCACTCGCTTGAATTTTTATAGAAGCGGTAATGATTACATCTTCCCAGGTGCGCCCTCCTTCGTGGTAGGTAGTGCCTTTACAGGTACCCTCTGCATTCACCGTCCCAGCGATGGTCAGCGAAGCTGTGGTAGTCCCGTTCATCGCTATACCTCCTATATCCTGGTGATACAACCGTATGCTTCGATAACGATGTAAAGATAAACATTCGTCTGCCCCGATTCGGTGCACAAAATTTGAAAGTCCGCCGGCCACTACCGAACTATGGCTATGCATTCCGCAATGGGTGATTAACCGAGTTATTTCGATTAAACAAGTCCAGACCTGTATGATATTTATTTCGTTTCGCTGAATCACTTTAATTTGGGCATCGACACTCGAGTATTCAGATTCCGGTTCCGGGCATTGCGCCACGTCCCTAATTGATACCTTTATAATGTCTGTATTGTAGTCATTACAGTCGTACACAATTATTCCGCGACACTCCAGAATTAGCAGAAAGGTCAGAATAAAGGTAATCGCCTTATAGTTGTTCCCGTTGCTGCTATCAGTTGCTGCTCTACGGAGTTGGCTCATGATGTGGCACTGTTTGTTTAATTGGTTTCTTTCCCGATTCGCGCACCACCTAAGAATAGATTACAATAATGATTATTCAGCGTACAATGAGTCCTTATATAATTGTTCTAAGGCTATTCATACATGATGTTGCAGGCTGTCCCTACAACTTGATGTCTTTGAGCAAAATTGTCCTTTTCATTATGAAGGATATCAACCCGTACCTCCACACGAGAGCCTATAATTGCTATTATAATATCGTTACGCAATCAAAATCAAAAATACAAGTAAGAATATCAGTTCTTCAGTTACAATTAACACAAAATATCGACATATTAAATATAACAATGGCCAAACTTCTTCCATAGAAAAATCAAAACAATCATTCCTTACCTAAAACTTTGTCAAAACAGTTTTTCTAACGTTTTTATACCTAGCCTATTGCCTACCCGTGGTCTGATCAGGTAGCCATTAGGGTCTCCATTGAAGCTTAAAGGGGCTTCTCCCTCTTTAAAAGAAATTCGCTACACGCGATATTTTGAAGTGTTACTTACTTTGAGATTTTTTTTTTCCATCAGACAATGTCGGCCCTGGTAGATATATTCTTGGCCCCCTCCACGGAGGCAGTTTTTTTTTCTTTTTTCTTAACTTTGTCTCTAGGGTGTATACCTCTCCGGAGGTTTGCGAATTCTTGTGGATCGCCTTAGAACCGGTTCAGGTTCCTCCAGTAAATTTTCTTCGGAGCCTTCTTCTGATGATCCCTCATCACTACTTGTATTGGGGTTGCTCTCTCCTCTTAGTAGGCCAGGGGCCCAAAACTGTGGAATTACTGCAGGTGACCATTTTGAAGTTTCCTCTTCCTTGTCCTCTTCTTCCTCTTCTTCCATCACTCTTTCCTCTTTCTTTCGTCTAAGAGGTGTTTCCGCTTCCTCTGGGTCCTCTTCTACTTTCCCGTGAAATGCTTTCAGTCTATTTACATGGACAATTTGATTTTGTCTTGTTCCCACCTTCCTAAGTTCGTATGTTACGGGACCTATTCTTGTCATAATTCGGTATGGTCCTATCCATGGTTTACTCAGCTTCTTTGACGTCCCAATTTTCGTGGCCATATTTTTAAGGTACACTAAGTCTCCCAGTTCAAATGCTCTCTCTTCCGATTTCTTATTGAATTCTTTAATTCTTTTCTCCTTAGTTTTTTCAGTATTATTATAAACTTCCGAGTATACTCTATGCATCCTAGCCATGAATTCCGAGACATAATTTTCGTCATAATCATACTTCAATCTCTGGGATCGAATGAAGCTATCCATAGGAAGTACCTGATCTCGGCCATGTAAAAGAAAGTATGGGCTATAACCGGTTGAACTGTGAATACTCCCCCGATAAGCCATCAAAACAAAGGGTATCCAATTATCCCAATCTCGTTGACTTTCACAAATATATTGCGACAACATATCCTTAAAAACACGGTGCATTCTTTCAATCTGCCCGTTTGACGTAGGAGCGTAACTAGAAGTTTGAATTTTTTCAATATTTAATACTTCACACACCTCTTTAAATAGGTTGGACATAAAATTTGCTCCTCGGTCTGTCAGTAGCCTTTTAGGTGTTCCATGTCTCACAATGATGTGCTCTACGAATATCCTTGCTATTGTTTCCGCTTTTTGATCCGGTATAGGTATAGCTTCAGGGTATTTCGTAAAATAGTCTTGGAATGTTAATAAATACCTATTCCCATTCATTGAAGTAACTAGGGGTCCCACGATATCCATTGATGTTAATTCCCAAGGTTCTCGTGTAGGAGTAAAGTGCTGTAGGGGAGCTTTCTTCTGATGTGCTGAAGTTTTTCTCCGATTGCACGCATCGCATCTCGTACAATAATTAATAATGTCCGTCCTCATGCCTATCCAATAAAATCTTTTCCTTATATTCCACAAAGTTTTTTGTTGTCCCTGATGTCCAGCGAGTGGTGAGTCGTGAAAATCTTCTAAGACTTTCTTAACATATATCTTGGGTACTATTAATTTATCTGTATTATCCTCTATTCGATATAATATTCCGTCCTTTGAGAGATAGTACACATCGTCCATCCTTTCCTCTGTTTGTCCTAGTTGTTCTTTTATAGCTTTGCAGAATGGGTCTTGTGATTGCGCTTTCTTCAGTAGTTCTCTATCCCACTCTGGTTCGATAATTTCTTCTTCAATTCGTAAAATTGCTCCACTTTCTTTCGGCAACGTATAAATAAACACTTCTATGTCTGTATTATAAAAAATGAATTCAATCATTGCTTGTATTTTTTCCCAATTCAATCCGTCTAGTCCGCATGCTATTTTTGGCATTGCTAATTTCTTATCTTGATTATCTTCGCATGTCTTCTTTAAATTCCGCAGAGCATTCCACACCGTTCGATATGATGGTTTATCATGATATTTAAATTTCGTTATTAAGTAATACACGTTTCTCTCGGGGAGTTTCAACTCCGCCACTTCTCCTACCATTTTCTTCTGTTCTAGTAGAACATTCACTGATCCAAATGATTCTCTGAATTGTACTGCGATTCCTTGTCCCATAGCGAAATCTTGTGATACGCAGTGCGCGAGGGCACACGATTCGGGAGCTGAAAATAAGTCTCCTTGTTTCAAGATTAAATTCTTCGTCTTCAGCGGCTGATGAACTGTTAAGTATTCTTCATACTCTTCGAATTCTATATCGAAGTAATGATCATCTTTAGCATACATCCTACTAAGTGCGTCCGCATTCCCATGAAGTCTTCCTCGTCTATGTATGATCTCAAAATCGTATTCTGCTAATGTCAAGGCCCATCTGGTCAATCTCGACCCTGGGTCGTTCATCGAAAGTAGCCATTTAAGTGGTCTGTGATCCGAAATTACGGTAAATTTTCTCCCATAAAGATAGCATCTGAACGTTTGAATCCCAAATATTACTCCTAACAGTTCTTTTTCTGTTGTTGAATAATTCAATTCTGCTTTTTTAAATTTTCGACTTGCATAGGCGACTGGTTTTTCATAACCATCCCTCATTTGACTCAGAATAGCCCCCACTCCTAGTCCTGAAGCGTCTGTGGACACAATAAATGATTGCTCGAAATCTGGAAAGATTAAGACAGACTCTGCCGTCAAACTTTGTTTTAATTTGTCTATTGCTTCCAACACTTCTAGGGAAATTTCAAATTTCACATCCTTTTTCGTTAAATTCACTAAAGGTGCTGATATCTCTGCGACGTTCGGTATAAATCTTCTATACCAATTCACGAGTCCCATGAATGCTCGGACTCCTCTGACATTTCGGGGTATTGGGAATTTTTTAATGGCCTCAATTTTCTCCGGATCAGGAAGAACTCCTTCTTGTGTAATCATATGTCCCAAGTATTTCACCTTTTTTAATAGAAAATTACATTTTTTCGGTTTCAATTTGATGTTTACTTCTCTTAGTTTCTCAAAGACCTGTGCTATTTTTGCTAAATGATCTTCTTCTCCTTCGGCGTTGAATATAATGATGTCATCCAAATATACCATGCAACTTTGTCCTGTAAGTCCGGAAAGCGTCATATTCATAAAACGCTGAAAGGTACTGGGCGCATTGACTAATCCAAATGGCATTTTGGAGTACTCGTAGTGACCTTGAAAGGTACTGAACCCAGTCAAAGGTATATCTTTTTCCTCCATATCTATCTGATGATATGCTTCTGCAACGTCAATCACCGAAAATAAGACCTTATTGCCTGAACTATATCCTTGAATTAAATCTGATATATTTGGTAAAGGGTAATATTCCTTCTTCGTGACGCTGTTGAGTTTTCTGTAATCAATACACATCCTCACTTTTTCTTCCCCAGTCGGTGATTTTCGTGTCACTAATACCACTGGTGCCGACCATGGGCTGTAAGATGGTCTGATGATTTTTTGTTTCAACAGCCTATCAATCTCCTGTTGCAACACTTCCCTTTGTCCATACGGTATGCGATATGGCGCTTGGCATATGGGTTGTGCTCCGGGTTCTAGAGTTATGCTGTGTTTCACTTTCGTAGTACTAGTAAGTTCGTCGTCATCGTCTCTGAACAAATCCTTGTATTGCCTCAGTAATTTGATTAAGTTTTCCTTATCTCCCTTTTTTAGATGATCTAGTTCAAATCCGTCTTCGATCCATTTGTCATTTGAAAAATCAAATCCTTGAATTTTCAACCTCTCTCCTTCGTTTCTCTCCTCTTCTTCTTCACACGTCACTGCATGCGCAATTTTTTGATTTCTTCTTATATCAACATTTTTCCACGACAAGTTTATCAGTCTTATCGGTACTTGACTACCATTTTCCGTCAAGGTTTTTGCGGTAATTACGTGAGAGTTTCCTACTTCCACCGATTCGCATACTAGAAATTTTCCTGTTAGATTTTTCTTCAAGTTCCCCATTATCACCACTTCTGACCTGGCCGGAATATCCAAGTCATACCCTGCTACTACGTCCGTTTCCCATCTGTGGAGTTCCTCCCCTACTATCAGCTCCTCCATTTGTTTAACCGCTCTTTCTTCTCCTGTTCCCACCTTTTCCATTTTCCATAAAATTTTCTTCCTTGCTTTGTCTCCTTCAAGATCGTTTTTCCTGGGCTCTCGGATTTCCTTTTGTTCCCGTTGCAACTCTTCTTTTTTCTTTCTTTCCTCTCGCTGGGGGTTTTCCCTCTTTTTCTTCATTGTGAATCTTGGTCGGGTCATATTTTCATCGTACCCCTCGTAATCTGAGTCGTCTTCACTCCGTTCTCCATATTCTTGAATGATTACTTCCACCTTGTTCAGATGTTCTCTTTCCAGGCTCAATTTTTCATCCGATTCCCGGACTTCCTCTTCTGTTTCGGTTTCGGTTTGTGTCCCCATTTCCTGGACTAATCTCTTCTCCATTTTTTTAGTTTTCTCTACCAAAACTGTAGGTTCCAGTAGTCGTTGTTTTTCTTCCGAAGTCTTCACCTCGTTCCATTTTGACATTTTATAAAATTGTCGAACTTGCCCAAGCCACTCGGTCCAACCATTTGATGTTCTCCGCCCATCTTCTTGTATATTTTGATTTTTTCCTTCAATGTTTCTTTTTCCATAAGTTTTTCCCTGCGAATCCTCGCGTATCCCATTCCAGAAACAGTGTCTGACTTGTTTCTCAATTCCACAGATTCCGTCCTCTACTTCATTTCTCGAGCGGAAACGTACAGTACGTTCCCATAGACGCATTACAGGCTTTGGTCCATAGATCAGATGTACATTATTTGCAACAAAAAAATCTCTTCCTAAAATAACAGGCGTAATTCCCGCAGTTTCGTCTTCGCATACATATGCTTCAAAGTTCGTCTCTTCCATCCCTGGTTTGATCCCAAGAGCTAAGGTCGTTGTTCCAAAAATTTTCAGCTGATGTCCGGTAACGCTAATGAGATGAATATCTCTTCTTCGCTTGTAATTAATATCGATTTCTGGCACCAGACTTTTTCTTACCAATGTGACCGCCGCTCCAGTGTCCACTAAACAATTACAGGATTCCCCATTTACCTGAAGAATCACTATATAGGGTATCTCCTGTCGTTCCACCTGGGGTATTTGCAAAGACTTTTGTTTGCTGCCCATCCTTTGGCTTCTTTCTCTTCCACGAGGGTTTCGTTTTCTTCCATTCTCGCCTTTCCAATTCCTTTCTCCTGCATCCCAACATCTTCTTGCCGTTTCTAGTTTTCCCCTATAAAAATACCTACTTTGGCCGCTTTCTCGGGGTTGAAAAGTCGGCCTACTTAGTTTAAAGCGTTCTTATTTTCTTCGCTTCTCGCTGAAAAGCGTCCATCAGGTCTCGATTGTCTTGGAATCGCCCCGGTATGTCGACCATTTCCAAAGTTCCTGAAATCGACCGGCCTCTTTCCGGTTTCTTCGGTTTGTGGATTTAATACCTTCCTTGTATTCTCTCTTCGCCCTTTTTCATAAGAGTCATATCGTCTCCGTGGGCTCCAATTTCCGGGTGGATTCCGTTTTTCTGGACATACATTCGCGTAATGTCCTACTTTGTTACAGTGGTAACAAGTCACCTTCCTTACTGTTTCTTCGCTGCCACATTCTCTTGACAAATGCCCTATTTTTCCACACTTGTAGCAACTAAAACTCTTGCTCGGCATTCTTTCTCGTCCACTTCGACAAACTGTAGATAGATGTCCCATTTTCCCACAATTGAAACAGATCTTTTCCTGATCGATTTGCGAAACATTCGAAGAGTTTCTTTTCCCTTGAATCATCATAAGTGTAGTCTCTTGTAGCCTCACAAGTGTTTCTGCCTTATCCAGGTCCAAATCTGGTTCCCTTAGCAACAAAATTCCAACTTCTCTCAATAAATCCTTCCGTAGTCCTATCTTAAATTGATTCATTATAATTTCCTTATTCTTTTTCTTCAATCCCGCAATTTCTGTGGCTTCAGCTCTTTCCAAATCTTCGTTTAACAGCTTGGCCCCTAAGGCGCGTAACCTCGTACAATAAGTTGAGACATCTTCTTCGTACCTTTGATAACACCTACTCAACATCAATTGGTTCTCCCCTGGTAATTTAATCGGTCTAAATTTTCCAATAAATCGTGCTTTAAGATCGCTGTAAGACAATGTATCCAAATTTGGATCGGCTTTAAAAAAATTGTAAGCTTCACCTACTAATTTAAATTTCAATAACTTGACAGTTTGGTCCTCAGACCATCCGTCTAAGCTAGACCTTTGCTCTAGTTTTTCAAAATATTTAATAACCTCCTTTCCGGAAAAAACATCCAGGGTTGACGCAATCATTCCCAATGAGTACGCCATTGGCATCATCATTTCGGCCCTCGTATATATCGGTGAAGTACCTGTGGTACTAGTTGTTCCTGTGGTTGTAATCATTTTTATGGGTTAGTATAAGTGGGTGAACTTTACATGCATCAAAAATTATAGCTAGAAAGCGATACTACCTTTATTTTTATTTTTTATTTTTTTTTGGCTTCTCTCCGACGAACCTACTCTGAAAATCCCTACTTGATTACCCGATTGAAATCAACTTTTTATTTACTATTTCTGATTTCAACTTCTTACTTCCATTTTTTCACTCTTTATTTTAAAGGAATCGGCTTTATTTTTTCTTTAGGGTGTCCCTTCAACTGTTTCTGTCATCCGACTTAACCCCAATTACTTCAAAAGAGAACGCAAAACAATGGGTTCAAATCAGGTTTTTTCATTCAATAACAATCATCCAACTTACTTTTTCACACAACAGTAAAACAAAAAAAAATTATATTCAATTCAACTTTTTATTCAATTAATTTCGTTCAAAAAAAAATCCCAAATTATTCATTTCAATGTGTTATTTCCTCGAGTTCCTTCAACTTTTGCTTTCACTCCAAAATTAAAAAAAAATAATTGATTCAACTTTTTATTTTGACGTTATTCGAAAAGAACACTTTCCAAACCTAATTCAATTTATTTTTCGTTCAATAAAATTCTCGATGCTTTGTTTCGATATCATTTCATACTTAAAAAGGTTTGTTTCCCAAATGTTTTCAATTAAATTTTTTCTTCATTAAATAACGTTTTTTTTTATTTTTATTAAACCCTATTCGATTCGTTTCGACACATTCAACAGGACATTCTCTTCAAACCCCCAACAATTCTACAAAAAGAAACTTTTTCATGTGATCTGACAAGGTACCATGTAAATTTTTACTTTGTCAATTCCACAAAATTCACTTCCACCAGTTCGATCAACATCATTCAACTACACTTCCTCAATCTATGGATCTTTATTTCGTCCTATCTTTCTGAACCATTCACGTTCTAACGAAAATTCCTGTTCTTTCTCAAAATATTATTCAATATTTATTTCCCTCACCCAATATTCTTTTCCCTTCAAATTTCCTTTGAAAAAATAATCTCAACACGGCTCAGTCGATTGCATAACTTCACCTATTGATTTATAAGAAAAATAATTTTGTTTTCAACAAAAACTTCAACAATCCAACGTCTTGAGAAAAATAATAACCGTTTCGTCTCCACCTTCTAAAAAGAAAAATCCCCAAATACAAAAAATCAACAGAAAATCTCCCCGTCGACAAATTCAAAATATCTCACAATAGAAAAATTCAAAGTGTCTCTCCCTAGGAAAAATTCAACATAAATCCCACCGCTTTTACCATTTTGTAACCCCTATGATGGGTTTGAACTCTGTATTTAAAGCGGAAGATACTTTTTGCTAGGGAAAACTATAGCCAAACTTAAAATTAGAGCAGCCGCTGTCACCATT
>WOGO01005232.1:2055-12600 GCA_015342085.1 Leptinotarsa defecta | reverse complement strand
GTTTTCTTCTTCAAATGCTGCGGCAAGTTCATCCAAATTAGATAGTTCCTCGAATGTTCTTAAAAAAGTTTTTTTTCCTTTTTTAAAGAGTGCTGAAGTAGTATCACAGCCGCTTAAAGCGTGAAGGAACAAAATGTGTTTTTCAGAACTTGAATATTTGTCGAAACTCTTAGAGGAGTATATTTCCGTTTTCACATTTGCTTTGCCAACTTTTTCAAAGAACATTTCTTGTTCAAGAGAAGAGGCTGCCAGGTATAATCTAAAGTTATAAAAGAATTTCAGAGTTTAGAAATTTTAAGCAAGATTACCTGAATTATTTTCTACTCAAAATGCAATTACCGTAAAAGAGAATACAATCAAAATGTAATCAAAGTATATCCCTCAATGGTTTTTCGAAATACAGGAATAAATTGCATTATTGAATTCATAGATCGGTTCATTATTTGAAAAAAAATATTCAAATATAATGTATTTGTTAATAAAAAATTTAAATTATATATAATTATTCATTAGGTAATAATTTATAAACCTTAAATGAGCTGATTTCGATCGGGACAACCAGTAGATTTCAAATAATATTTAATCTGCGCTCGAACTGCCCTCTATCTTAAAAACGATTCAACGTATGAAAAAATGATTGGAACAAAAGTTATAGAGAATTTATTTCTCTACAATATTGATAATAAATACAATTAGCATAAAACCCATTTGAACGAGATATTGGCAGAAAACGTGCAAAAAGTCGTTTTTTTAACTTTTGACCCCCAATTTTTGAAGTTGCGGCCGTTGAATCATATGTGAATTTTAAGAATACTTTTATGATGCCAAAATACAAAGTTTATACAAATTTACAGCTGAGTATGTCAACTTTCCGAAATACAGGCCTAAATCGACCTAAAATGACTGGACAAGTACATAATTTTGATAAAAACTAAATGCAAACATTGCTTCGTTATTTTTAATGACAACCCCTGAGAAGAAAGTACGTAAATGCATGTGAAGGAAACAAAAAATAAAAAGAAGCTTTACAATTTCGAGTAATTATTAGGGGTTTCCTTCCACTTTCAAAGGAAAAATCTTCATGGATGTAGACTGGCAGGAGCTTATTGGTTGGGAATATGTTATTGAGAAAATGTGCTTCTGGCTTTCTACTTTTTTATTATACAGAAAGTAGGACATTTCCAAAGGAAAGAAAAATGTAATATAATACACCATTAGAAAATATCTATAAAGATGTATAGACGATACAAAGGAGAATAGAAAATTCATCCGAAACAACTGCTTTCAAATATCAAAAACTAACTCTAATATGAGAACCTTGTAACTCTGTACACTGATGCCTCATAAACAGATCAGGGTGTTTGGTCAGCTGTTGTATCGCCGGACGGAACATTGAAATACAAGCTTTCCCAAGATACTTGTATATACACACCTGAACTATTCGTAATACTACAAGCATTATTATTTCTGAAAAATCAACCTGCTGATAGATTTCTGATTGTAACAGACTCTTTGAGTGCCGTTAAAGGTACGCAACAGTTATATACAGACAATCCCATATAATTACTAATACAAAAATGAACTATATAGAATCGAAGAGTTAGGGAAAATAGTAATATTATTACTTATTGGAATCGCTGGTAATGAAAAGGCAGATATTGCAGCCAAAGAAGCAATCATAGGTCAAAGATAATCACCAAAATAACTCCGTCTGATACGAAAAGATACATCAAGAATATGATAATAAACGAGTGGCAGAGGGAATGGCTCCAGAAGAATTCGAAACTAAACGAAATAAAGCCATCCGTTGAACCCTGGACACACCCACCAAAAACCAGAAAACACCAGGTAATCCTCTGTCGACTTCGTATTGGACATACCAAGAATAGAATGCGGAATACCGAAAGAACTACGAGAAACTCTTAGTGACACTTGCAGAATTGAAAATCCCATGTCATTCTTGACAAATATCAATATGTATCATTTAATTTGAACACAATAATCATGTAATGTGAAATGTAACGTAGCGCTAATAACCCTAGTGGTTGATGCGCTTATCTTGAAATAAAACAAAAAAACTTCATTTCCAAAAATGATTGCATTTAGTTTCAGACGATGTATAAATAGAGAAGAGTATAGGGCTCAATACTGATCCTTGAGTCACTCCGGTACTCAGAGATAAAAAAAATTGATACACTTTCTTGATATTTTATAGCTTGGCTCCTATTAGACAGATAAGATTTGAATAAATCTGCAGCTTTGATGTCCAAACCACTATATGATAAGATCACAAAGAGTAGAGATTGTGATTAAGGACGTCAAATGCTTCGGAGTAGTCAAATAAAAACAAAGAAGGTGAATCTAAAATCGAAGACAATTTTGATTTTATTATATGAAATACTCTATAGTTCGTCACTCACGTAACTGGAAAGCAGAAGGAATCTAAAGATACCAAACAATTCGTTATTATAACAAAAATTGGGTAAAAAAATCAATTACTTTCAATATATGACTTCTTCAGTAGAAACTTTAATCAAAATCTCATGATTAAATGGGGATCTAACTCAATGAGATTTTTTTTTGTGATGCTTGTTAACTCGGAGACACTATATTGATAATACGAAGACTGCCAATGAATTCAATTGATATCAAATTTATTAAAACGCCTTCATAGGAAACTATATAAGAACTGCTGAGGTTATTAGGTTTCGATAGTATCGAAAAATTTCTGGATCAGGTAAGGTTACTTTTCTATGAAATCAAAAGAAGAGATCTATAAAATATATATCATCGTTTTCTTTGAGAACAGAAAAAAATATTTGAAATCTTTGCAGCTCTCAGTATATCCGTCAAATTTTATTGGAAAATGAAGACATATAATATATGGGTGGTACTCATAATATAGTTATCATACTGCTTGGTATTTAGTAATGCAACCCAATATTGCTAGAAAGTGCTCTACAAGGAGAGGTCACATAAAAAAAAGTTTTTAAGTCCAATCGATTCAGTGATTTTGGCCAAGTTATTCGATGAAATAAATATATTTTCAAAATATCTTCTTGTCAAAACATAGTTTTCAACTGAATTATTATTGAAATCGGAGATAGATCAACCTTTCACAAGAAGGAATCTCGATAGTTTTATATACTATTTGTTGCAGCCGGTAGAGTATTTATTTGCAGCGTAAAAGTGAAATTCCAAGAAGATAAATCGAAATTAAACTGAATTGTTGATGTACAAAGAGGCGCATTGAATTTGTCTGAGAAACTCTGAATATTATTTTCATTCAGACTGCAAAAATCTAAAATCACCCACAAATCATTATCACGGTTGCTCGAGAATGGGATTACCGATAAATTTTCAACATTAAACAACCACAAAGTGTATAATGTGAACAAAACCATCCTATATTACAGTTCTCTAACTGAATGTCAAAACTCTCACTGAAGTCGAAAAGCTCTATTTAATTTCTTTTGTGTTCATAAATGGTTTCGTTTGACTGTACTCAATTACCTACTTTGAGTAAATTTACCCTCATGGAAATATTTCGTTGAATAAATAGGAAACTTCTCCGAACAAAGGACTTCTGTATTTATTTCAAATTTAAAAGCTACTCAAGTGGAATTGTTTCCAACAAAAGAACTCGATGTTTGGACAACCGCATTGAGAGATAAGACTCGGGACTGAATCCAAAAACCATTTGATAAATTTGAAAGTTGAAATTGAGTGATACTTTGCGGCTATTGATTACAAATAATTTACTACTGATTGGCCTTGTGGTTGAATATTGAAAATACACAAATCATTTTCAGTAAACCAAATATAGTTACTTACTCATGATAAGCGATGACAACCATCGAGATTGCTAACGCGAATCATATCTTCGTTTTGAAATTTTTTTAATTTGTTCAACAATAATGGAATGTCATTTCCAGCCTCAGAAATCGAACTCCTTCTTTGGATAGGAAACACTTTCACTTCTACAGGTGATGTAAAATTAATTCATTTGGAAAAAAAGTTCTCAGGAAGTTTATTCCATATAAACGCAGTTTTCGAAAGGAATTGCATCCTTATGGGAGCCAGAAGGGATTTATTTATTTATATCTTAACAGAACTTATCAGTCATGGATAAATTAAATCGAATTTGGGGCTTCGTAATTGAAATTATATATAAGATACCCTAAAATACCTAAGACATATTTTTTGGAATTACATTGGATTTGAATCGCTAGAGATTAAATTCATTTGGAAAAAAAGTTCTCAGGAAGTTTATTCCATATAAACGCAGTTTTCGAAAGGAAAGAGTTCTTAAACAGTGAAGTTCGAGGTGTACTGAGTTGAACCCTAAAACTATGAGCAGCTACACTTGAACACTTTTCATGAAAGCATCTATGGAAGAAAGACTAGGTTGCAAGTGATTTCTGCGCCTCCAATCAGGTGGATGACTCTTTTCTGGATGGAACCCAGCAGCTTCAGTGAATGTTCAGGGACGTAGCTTCATACATGAGAACAATACTTCAAAAAATGTTTGACTTGAGCTTTACAAAACATCAAAAGTTGCTGTGTGTACAGTTTTCTGGTTCGAAACAGTGTTTTAAGCTTTTAAGAAGCAGCCTTTGCAATTCCAGCGACATGATTGTGCCAAGACATATAACAAACGTATCGAAGCAGAAAACGAAACTGCCAACTCTGATGCCACATACGGTCAAAGGCCTTAGAAATATCAAGCGCTACAGCTCTTGACTCTCCATGACTCTTGATTATTCCAAATATGGGTGACATACTATAGAAGGTCGCCTGTTGATCTTTGTTTCGAAAAGCCATATTGATGATCGCTCAAGACATTGGAACCCTTCAAATATTTGAGGACATGGTGGTTCACGACTTTCACCATGATTTTTGATATCACTGATAACAAAACAACTGGTCTATAGTAATTTCGAAGATTTTTCTTGTCCAAGGAATGCGTCTGAATTAACTTTGTGAAAGAGTTCAATCCAAATCAATCATTGCATTACATGGATAAACTAAATAAAATACAGAACAGAATACTGAAAACCATGTATGAGAAACCAAGAATGTCAGTTATATGCGAATATATTACTAATTGAATTCGATAAAAAATTAAAGTGAACTCAAACAAATCGATCATCAATATGATACAATTTACGATGCAGAAGAACTCAAAGTCGTCGAGATATAATTGATTTCCACCACAGGAAAAATACGCAGGGCAAAGATGTTTCATCTACCTTGGGCAGAAGCTATCAATATTCTATCAATATCAAAAATATCAATCCAATTATTTTCTTCGAAAAACATATAACAAATTGAATTGAACCCCAATAATAGCATTAACATTTCTGGCATTATCACTTAATTGATAATTGAAATATTCAGACTACGTTTGTGTATTTTTTATTTTCATTTTTGAATATTTCTAATTATTTTTAATTTTTCAATATTCCATCTGATATCTGTATTTGTATATGTATATGTATGTTATCTAGTTTTGTCTTTTTCTTCGTATATTTTACTAATACGTAACATAAGATATGTTTTATGAATATTCATGAATATATTATATATTCAATACAATTTTTACATATTACCATATCATGAATATTCAAATAAATGTGTTGGGAACCACTCCACGCACAAGTTTTTATTTGGGGGTTTTCTCCATTCGTTTGCCTGATAAATATTCTGATGTTGTATTACACTGTTATTTTATGGTAAGTAAATATTTTTTTTACCGTAGTATGCGCTGGTCAGGCTCTATTCCCCGAAGCCACGATACATTCGGTAGGGCGCGCCAAACTTATCAACCAATGACGACTCCCCACACTCTGGGGTAAGTGATCATTGGGTCTTGGCAGTCAGCCAAGAATGACAGCCTTCTGCATCTGTCCGGCTAAGACACTCCTGCAGTAGACACTCCAACCTCAAAAGTCCACGGCCTCCATGTTGTCGGGGAAAGTATAACCGTGAAACGGACGATTTGGGATGCAAACTTCTATAGAGATGCATCATTTTTCGGGTCTTTACGTCGAATCGATACAGCTCCTCTCGGGTCCACTTCACTACTCCAAACGAGTAGAGTAAGATTGGAACAGCAAGCATATTTGTTGCAGCAACTTTGTTCTTTCCCGACAGTTCTGATGACCAGATCTGTCGAAATTTTGCTGATACTTGCCGCGGAGAGAGTTCTTCACTACTGTTACCTCTTGTGAGTGGCGTTGTTCCACCCCGAGGTAATTACGTCTCTCCGACATTCATCTACGAACTGCACATTCTCTCCGTAGTTCCCGCATCGTCCTTTTTTGAGATGGACCATTGCACATTTGTCTTTCCCGAGTTTCATACCGATAGCATGCGTGTACTCTTCCACCACCCTCAATGACTGATAGAGATCCTTCTCTGCAGAGGCATAAAGTTTGAGATCAGCGTTATGAAACAAATGAGCAAGATGAGCTCATACGATAAGATATTGATATAAGATATAAGATAAGGCCATAGAGAGGTTACGCTTATCTTGTATCGAGTCCTGCGTAAATATTATTATTATTATCATAATTTTTAATATTATTATCATAATATTAAAGTTGTTGAATAGTCGATGTTCAGAATAGTGACAGATCAAGAAACTTATTATTTTTTTGTTAGCAATAAGGAACTCTACAACAAGGAATGTGTTTCAATTATATATGCTACGACAATTCGGTAGACAAATAGACCCTTTTATTCTTGTGCGATGATCACTGCAGAAGAGTTTTTTTTTGTTCGACCTACAACTGTTGGATGATTTGAAGTATTTAAAAGACCAGCAAGTTGTACATATCTTAGCAACTCTATATTTTATAGAGCATAAAATTAAATCTGCTTTGCAATATTGCTCACATATATGGGACTCCGATCACGATCATCGTCTGAGACAGCTGGATAATATTGAAAAAAGAGCCATTCTGTCTGATTGAAAACCCACACATCACAAGCAACCTTGATAGCCTGAAACATCGAAGGGAAAATAGCAACTTATCTCTTTTCTATAGATTCTTTCACGGAAAGGATTTGAATGGCTCAGCCCGCTTGATGATGTCAGAAGTACTAGGCAAAATACAGATGCCCATAACTTCAAAGTTAAACTCAACATATCTCTGAGTACACTTTGTAAGAACTCTTTATAAATTGCTACTTTCACACAGTCAGTGCTTGTGAATACCCATAAAAATCTGTTTACTTTCGAATACCGAGTGTGAAATATTTGTTACAAATTAAGGAACTTTCCTTCTACTTTCCAAAATGTACCCCAATAAGTCTTAATGGGTAATAATCCAAATAGTGATCTATGTAGATATACAGGTTAGCTACATAAAAACAAAACAAAGCCCTCATAGGTCACAAACTTTCTAGATATGCTGAATTCATTCTATAAGGTTTACAGGTATCTACACCAAACAAAATCCTCCACTCCCAATTCATGATGAAAGTCATTTGAATTTTCAACAAGATGGTGTTCCTTCACATTCTGTCTCAATATTTTTTATAGCACTGGATTGAATGAAGAATCAGAGTTTGATTGCCTCCACTGTCACCAGATTTTCAGATCCTTGATTTTTTTGAAAGATTTGTGTCAAAAAATTGTCAATGAGAATCGTCTGATTACTTTGGAAATTGGAAGAAAATCTATATGTGGCTGCAGGTGGTAATCGCACATTTGATCAACTAATCTGTGAATCACAGGTACCTTAGGTAGAGTTTTGAGTGATTTTTTGGAGGTAGTCTCAATTATGTAGTGTATAAATATTAATGTGAGAACAACTTGAAGTATAAATCATTGAAAAAGCTGTGCTAGCGAAACATGTTGGGATATATTTTTCAAATAAAGTGTGTGGAGATCAAATCGTGATGTTTGAAGGCGGTTGACAATGTTTCCTGGTGTATTTCATCATTTCGGACTTCCATTGTCTAATAAAATATAAATTGATTTGAAATCCCGGAAAAAAAAATGAAAAGATTAACTGAAAATAACAATTTTATTGAAAAAACTGATATTACAAAGAAATAATATACAAGCAACAACTCAAAATAAATAAAAGTTGAAATATTATTAAAAGCTGAAAATTAAAAATTATTATCAACAGAAAATGAAAAATAAAAATTAAAAATATTTCAACTTTTATTTTTTTTCGTTGTTGCTTCTATGTTATTTCTTTGTAATTTCGTTTTTGTTTAAGAAAATTGTTATTTTCAGTTAATCTTTAAAATTTTTTGCAGGGATTTCAAATCAATTTATATTTTATTAGACAATGGAAGTCCGAACTGATGAAATATATCAAATCGTGAGGTGTAGTTTTAGAAAAAAGCCACTTTTAAATTAGGGAAGCTTAAGGTTCTGCAAATTTTTTGAAATTGGTTAGAAAAAGGATTTTTTTTTTAGTTTCATGATTCAAAGTGGAAAATTCAACTTTATGAATTTTTACGACATGGTTTGAACCACGCTATATATTAAAACAAAATACGCACTATAGAAATTACTGAATATTTATATATAATATTTTAAAATGTTCTCTCATCAAAAGTAGCTTGATCAGTAGTATTTCAGGTGAATTCTATTCGCACATTAATTACGACACATCATGTATATGATGGAAATGGGATAGTGTCGTGATGATGACAACATAGTTGGTGAAAAATGAGAAGAGGAAAAACCCAAAATTATTCTGATCATAATCAATTTAAAATCAGTTTCTTGAACGGAAAATAAAACAGATTTATTAACAACTAAAAAAGGTCTCCTGCTTACCTCTATTGCTATTCCCAGACACAAAAAAAAACACTTAAATCACTTCACGAATAATCTAAGATTTATGTCTCTCGGTTAATCTCTTCGAAGATGTCGGTGGACAGTACGCGTAGTTGAATGAATGGAATGAACAGCAATTGGTCGCCGATATGTCTGGGTTTCAGGTTCAATCCGCGGCTGCTACCATTGAATCTGCCACCTCGTTTCTGAATATATATCCTTCCTAACTAGATGTCAAGGACAATGGCGGCATCACCTGTGTGCTGCAATAACTAATTGCCTGTTTTTACCGTATGTCGTTCTAGTAGTGTTCTTCGATATTTCTCGGTATTGTTTTTGTTGTGGTTTATTTCTGAATCTTCCAGTTTTTGAGGTGTGATAGCGAATTGACTTATGGTTAGGTGATAAACGGGTCCCCTTTCTAGGACTGGCTGTGAATTAATAATATCTACGGAACGGTAGATTATGATAAATAATTGCTTACATTGGAAAAAACTTCTCATTCGAATCAAATGTGGCAATATAAATTTCTACTTATGTTTCCTGTTTTCTTTTTTTATCTCAATAAGAAGCTCAAAATGTAATGTAATATGCAATGTAGGTGTAATATGTTTCTGCAGAATAACAGAAATAATTGACAGATTTCCAGGACACATTTCATTACATAATGTTTCATTAACACTGTTTTTAGCGTATGTCGCTTTGGTGGTGTTTTTCGGTATTAATGGGTATAGTTTTTGTTGTGGTTTATTTTTGAATCTTCCAGATTTTGAGGTGTGATAGCGAATGAACTTAATGGCTAGGTGGTGGACTAGCTGTGCACTAATAATATCTACGAGACGGTAGATTATGATAAATCATTGTTTACATTGAAAAGATATTCTCATCCGAATCAAATGTGGAAATAGAAACTTCTTCTTATATTTCCTGTTTTCTTCCTTATCTGGATAAGAAGCTCAAGATATAATGAAATGTAGTTGTAACATATTTCTGCCGAATGACAAAAATAATAGACCGATTTCCAGGACATAATCTAGGACATAAGGTGTTTCATTAACACTTTTTTTAGCATATGTCGTTTTGGTAGTGTTTTTTGATGTTTATGGGTATTGTTTTTATTGTGGTTTATTTCTGAATCTTCCAGTTTTTGAGGTGTGATAGCGAATTAACTAATGGCTAGGTTATAAACGGGTCCCCTTTCTAGGACCGTCTGTGCATCAATAATATCTACGAAACGGTAGATTATGATAAATCATTGGTTACATTGGAAAAAGGTTCTCATTCGAATCAAAAGTGGAAAAGTTTTCTTTCTTATCTGGATAAGAAGCTCAGGATACAATGTAATGTAGGTTAATATACAGTGCATTTCTTTAATATCCCCCCCCCTTTTATTTTTTGAACGGGTCAACTCAAAAATTGGAATTTGGGATGATGAAATTATTGCATGGATACTTTGTTTTGAAGTGAAATTGACAGACGAAACTTTCAAGATGGCAACTGGGCGCTATCTGAGAAAAAATAAATAAATGAAAACGGGGTTTTCCGAGACATCATTTTGAAGCTCTTGACGAATACTTCACAACCCCAGAATATGAAGTCAATATTTTCACCTACTACAAAATGGCGGAAGATTTGATAATTTCCTGAAGACAAACACATTAATATCGATATTTCTAGAAATATTCCTTTTTATCTGCCATATGGCAATTTCAACAAACCGACAAGGTTTGTTAAGTTAT
>WOGO01005231.1:0-12601 GCA_015342085.1 Leptinotarsa defecta | reverse complement strand
TTTAATAGTACTCTCTGTTGCTTTTTCAATAAGCAATAAGTGATTTTGCCCAGTCCCAAAATATTTCTTTACCGGTAATGTCTTTTGCAATTTAAAATCTGTCTTATGGTGTTTTTAGTGTTTTCCTTACATAACAAACTTTGATGATAGGATGTTTGTTATTTTCAGCAACAAGAATTATTTTTTCTGAATTCTTATTACCAGTTATTTTCTATTCCGTTATGGCCCATACAATATCTTCATTCACAGACTCGGTAACTTGTAAAATACGAAACATCATACTTAAAATCAAATACTTGCTATTCGTAGCATTTACAAAATGTTGTGAAAAACCTTTATACCTTTTTATTTTCTGTTTAATAGTAAAGCAGAAAAATCTAAATTAACGGTTCTTCTATGACTCTTCCCTCTCGTAACTTTGATAATGCTTGTATCATGTTCTTCTGTCTTTCTGTAAATATTCGGTACAAAATGAACAATACCCAAATGCTAGGATCGACCTTTTATTTGAAACTGATAAGAAGCCAAAATTAATTTCTTTCAAGTCATAGGGTAATCCTAACAATGAAGTTATATATTTTTTCATGTCGAAATAATTTTTTCTTCGGTTTTTTCCTAGTCTATTCTCGTTTTGAAAATTTCCGAGTTTAATTTTGATTGTTGATTTAGCTTTCAAACAAGGTTATACCTGACCTCCTTTTCCTTTGTTGGTGGGCTCTGGAAATGAACTCACAAAGAGTGCACATCTTTTATGCCTCTTTTTACTATGGAACAAATTGAAGCATTTTTTGGTTTCCTTTGGTTTTGTAGAAGACATCAGCTATTGTTGCTTTTCAAAGTGCCATCTGTGTAGGAAAATCAGAAATGAAAGTAACCCCTTAAAATTTTTAACGTAGGATGCCTACTATAGACAATGTTAACTTTTTTTTAATGATTTCAATTTCATTTCGGTCTAAGAGGCGATAAAGGTTGGTGTTACATGCAAACATTTCATACTTTCTGGGTTTCTGTGATTACTTCAGAAACTAAGACCTTCAATCGATAATTTCGACTGTATTGAACATTTTTTCTCGCATTCAATATTGATATTCTTGATTCTCCTGAATCATTCAATATTTGAAACTTGATTTAATATAGTATATATACATATTCGAGACGCTAAATATACATAGCTATAAACAATGGAATTTAAACACGTCTTTATATGATTCTAAATTGTATTCATTTACAGTAATTATTGCCCTCTCTCAGTTAATCGCTATTATCTCGATTCGATTTTCAATCTAGGAATTAGTAGTTAATAGAAAGTGCAGAAATCTTTCAACTACACCACTTTCTGTTTCTGAAATATATTTTACTATTCCTCATAAGATTTATAATTCGATTTATTCAGAAGCTGCTCTTATCATGTTAAGAGTGTCAGTCACAATATGCATTACTTTCAAGAGTTTGATATTTTGCTACTGACAATGAGGTGTGGAAATGATATATATTTACATACTATGTAAATGTACTGAAATGGTAAAAATTATGTACTGCCATTGGCATTGAGTCTGTTTCTCCTTTTTTCACATTTTTGCACATCGTTGAGAAATGTTTTCTCACAAGATAACTCTCTTTCTTCATTTTTTAGTTGTATATGCCCTGTTATGGTCATCAAAATAATAATTATAAACTTTCATATGCTGAAACAACTATATTGAATTCAATAATTTAATGATAGTTTTATTGATAGAAAATTGTTATGACAATTTTTAATTAATCAAACTGTCAAATTTTGTTGTCATTCAAAAGCTTATAGTTATTATTATGACGATTTTGATGGGACTAAGAAATTTAGAATAAGATCAAAAAGCAGAATTAGTAAGAAAACATTTTTCAAAGATTAAAAAAAAACAAGAAGCAGATTTGATCCCAAAGAAAGTGAGAATTCTATATCAACTGCAAAATTTGAGTTATCACAAAAAGTCGAATACTACTTTATCTAGAGTAATATTATTTTGTCGTTTTTCAACTCTGCTTGGCTTTTCTGCAGTTTTTTCTTTCAAAGTTTTATGATTCTCAATAGTAGACTGAACATTGATCTATGGTTGTCTAATTCCCTATCCAGAATCCCAAGACTATGAAAGCAAAAACTGCAGAAAATTCAAAAATTGACGAAAAAAATTAGTTCAAATGGAGTAGTATTTGACTGTTCCACAGTTTTTGTTTTAAACTCTGATGTTGTCAAAATCCAGACAGTTTAGGTAGCCTAGATTTATTGTAAATTTCTTTGCCAACTTCTGTAAAAGCAAATAATGAACAATAATTTTTATAATATCCATAACATTTCTGCTACATTTTTTTGCATTCGACAGCTCACATTTTGCACTACATAAAGAGTTCTTACTCCCTCTGGAATTAATTGTTTCTTGTTCTTTTACCTAATTCACTTTCTTCATATTCTCACCTAGTTAGTTTTATATGTCTCCGGTCATCGAAGAGTTAATTATAACCTTTGAAATGTGACTATATTGAATTCACTAACTTTATGAAAGTTTGGTGTATGAATCAGCTATAATTTCTTGAATTCAGTACAGCTTTTTTACAAATTCAAAGTGTACAATCAACATGTAGGTACCATGTGACGTTACACACCAATATGAAGTAAATATACTTTCTAATAGTATTTATATATCTTGCTTGTAAGATATTTCTCATTGAAAAACCAAAGTGCCGCTTAAGTTGACACCATTAACTGATACCATGTACAAATGATATTTGCTGATGCTGTCAAACTCACAAACGACGTGATCTTTTGAAAAATGCTCCTGCAATTCTTCTTTTTAAGAACAAATACCTATGGCAGGACAATTTGTCATTATGGCGCCTTGACCCAAGCTGCTGGAACCCACTGAGGTTCTCGTTCTAGACTATTTATTTCATTCAATAACTGGTGATAAGCCCTCTCTGTATCATTATTTATGATTATCAGGTCGAAGAAGTGTCCGTACTTCTCTTCCATTTCTCGTGCTTTCTCAATTGTGTCTTTAAGTTCTTCTTCCTGGAAGCAATATAATAATTACTTTATACAGTGAATCTAAAAGAAAATCGAAATACATGTAAAGTTAAAAGATGACAGAGTTTCTAATCTTAAAGTGATTTCAAATGCAAACTGAAATTATGCTCCAAAAAAATTTTATCAAAATAATCAAAGATTTTTTGAAACGATTCGAAATGCAGAATATTGTTCAAGGCTACCGCTGACGCCACCATTATAGACAGCTGTAGGTTCTGCTTATACAATATGATAGTTTTCTCGAAAACATAAATGATGATAATGATAATAACGATTAATTTTCCCAAGAAAACTACATGTTTATAGTAGGGAAAAACTAATAATTCGAAATGATATATATTTCCAAACCACTGTGAGATTATACTCACATGATATCTTTGAATTTTTTTTAAAACGAATGCTTTAGAAAATTGTGTTTGTGTGAAATATGACTTCACAGTTCCTTTTTTATATTTAAAAGTCAAGAATATCTGAAGAAGGCACTCATGGATATCTATTTACACACTAGCTTTTCTTTTACAAGTATGGTGCACTGTGAGAATTTCATTGATATCAATTTCCGACCTGGTCATTAGACTGTTAAATGGAAATAAGAATTTTCAAAGAAAAATTAGTTTTGGAGTTATTACATCTGTGGTAAATCAGGTCATTTGCAGAAAAAGAACAGACGATCCGAATTTCTGCCTCACCATATACTTATTTATTTTATTATCGAGTTTATATATCCAAATCCACCTAATTTGCTTCTCCCACCAAACAATATTGATCCCAAAAACGTTGTGTCCTCTCTACCTTTCCCGATTTTCTGAAATATAATTTTCTCAACCTACCTACTCAAATATTTTCGGCTTACCTTATAAGACTCTCCATTTCTGATTTTCTTCTGCCTCAACTTTTCCAGACTGGGGGGTGCTACAAAGACCACGTATGGTTTCAGGTCGGAAGTTCTCAGAATTTTCAAACTCTGCGGGTGTAAATTCAGAACACAAATTTTGCCGGAATTGACCACAGATCGAATGGCATCCAACGAAGTACCATAATAGGCTTTCTCGTATTCTCCATGTTCGACGAATTTCCTCGAAAGTATATCCGCTTCAAATTGAGCACGAGTTATGAAGTGATAATCTTGGCCATCCACTTCATTTTCTTTTCGAGCGCGAGAAGTATCTGAAAACAAATGATAAAACTATTTTCTACTTGCTACTAGTTACTTGTATCAGTTAAGTTTCGTTCTGTAGTTGCTTATAACAGAAAAATGTGAAATATATGAAATATGCATAATAAAGAGTAAAATTCCATAGTAGTAGACACTAAATTCTCAGAAAAATTATTGCATTAAAACAAAAAGATTGTTGTCAACGGTTGTGATTCTATATATTTTATTATCATTTTTCCTCATCTGTTTAGTATAATTTCCGTACGCCACTGCAGGAGACAAATTAAGACAAAAACGTCAGTTACTTCTGAGAATTTAGTGCTTACTATTTTGGAAGTATAGTATAGTTGAAAGTTTACTCTGCCGAGAGGCGGTATTTCTTAACAAATGTAATTGACTTTGGGTTTTTCATTCAGAAAAACCCAAAGTCAAGTTAATCAAGATGAATACAAAAGGACGCAAGGATAGCGTAGGAGAGGTAATTTGACAAATGACGTTTCAGCAAATGAAGTGGAGGCCTACATGTGATGAAACAGTGGGGTGCAGTAGTAAATTAACTAAGTGAATTTTTGAAAGTTACTTGGAGAAACATTGCATTGTTTTATTTGAAAAATACACCTCAATAACAACTCTGCTTCAAAGAAATCTGGTATGAGTAATTTGAGCATAAGTATTTTGATCGATCATTGATTATTTTAAAAATTGCTGTAAGCTATTGAGTTAGGTTAGGTTGTTTTATGAATATTCTCAGAATATATCTGAAGATTTCGTGCACATCATTTTAACTGTTATTGGAAACTTCCAAAGGAAGAAAGAAATGAATTGAGTTCAAAATAAACTTCTTGTAAAAGATATGTGTAGATCATATGAAGAACTTATTTTGAACCTAATTGCTTTCTTCCTTCCTATGGGAGTTTTTCACAATTTTCTGTATACATATGAAGACGTGAAAGCCAAAAAGCTGTTTTTTCTCAAATGATAGAATTGATAACAGAAATGTATAGTAAAATATAGTATCTAATGATAAAATGTGGTATCTGATTCATTTATGTAGGTACTCACGAGGTATGGCGGCGGCGAATCTTTCGCTATCCTCCATTAGTCGCTGTCGCAGCTCGTGACGACCGATATTCGGTGGTCCTATGAGCACGACGGGTCTCTTGTTGTTCGCTCTGGGATAATACAGGGAAACCTCTTCGTACGTCAGGATTTCCTCTGGATCGTATTCGTCGACGGCATTCGCGTACATGGGGTATCCGCCGTCGGCGTAGGCGCCTTTTTTCTTTTTCCGTTTGGCCGTTTTGCCGCAGAGTAGTGTCGTCGATTTCCTTTGGGGCTTCGACATCCTCTCCTCGGCAGCTAGCCTCATACTCTCTCTTTGGTGTTGGAAAGTTTGTGACGGTACCAGACCTGTAATAGATATTCAGTATTGTAATGTCACATCAACGCCACTTGATGTCAATTTGTATTGCTGTACTAGATAATGTGTGTACAAAGTAAATTTCCTCTAACATACTTCAAATAAAATTTAGGTCCTGCTTCTTGCAAGAAAAGGTTGTCTTGGAATTTCTCAACATATATTTTTGATTGAGTCGGAATGCATTTTTGAATTATAAATAAAAACCGGCGGTAGTTGCAGTATCGGATATAAGGTGGATATACTCATATGTCTCAACCAGCTCCGGATCTTCAATTTTTCTCAGACGGGGCAAAAACTGGAAAATGCCGCCCCCACTTATATTTATAATTTCAGCTATCAGATGTCCACTAGTTACTTATGATGCACTGTTTGGAACCTTTGGTGTAGTTTTTTCTGTGTTGAGCCTATTTATTTACAGATATAGACATGAAGGTATAGGACATATATTTTATATGTAGCACTTCACTCACAGCTTGCGGATGTAGTAGGAAACGTAGAGTTAATTCGCAGAGCAATACAAATATTAGGAAAAGCATCCTGCAAATCATGCGCATAGTTGCAACAGATAGAAACCGTTAGCCTTTTCTATATCATCGAATAAAAGTGGAGCTTGCTCTTTAAAAACGTTGAGTTCCTGGCAGAATTCAACGATGCTTAAATCTCGATCGTATTTTCGAACCAGAGCTGCTCTATACTTTTGCAGTTCTTCAATTGACATTCTCAAAATATTAGTATCATTACGACAAGCAAAATCTAAATTCAACATGATAGCATGATTAAACCTTTTTTAAATTTCTGATATTATTTGATCAAACAAGATCATTATTTCTTTAGAAAATAGTTGAACAGGTTGGAGTGTTTGTAATTCGTCTTCACACATATCATCGAAATGTTTTTTACGTTTCAGAATTCGTTTGTTTTGCAAAATAGGCGCAATACCAGTTTTTCTACAACTTCTCCAGCCTCTTTTATCCAATATTTCATTGGATTTCATTGCGTAGATATCTAGTAGTATAGGTAGATACTTACGAGTAAATATCGAGGAACTAATTTACATTTTACTAAAATATTTTCCACAAAATATTTACCTGCTAAAGTCTGATCCTCTTCCCCCTCCCTGTAAGCCTGCCACCAGTTGGGGTCCTCTTGGCTAATGATATGCAAAACGTCACCTTTTTGGAAGCCTATCCCCAGCTCTCTGCACGGGATGTACATGTCCTCTTCGGGGTCGTAGTCGAAATGAGCCCTAACGTGGAGAAACGAGTCTCGAATACCGTGTGGTCGAATCTGACACGATGCAGGTACGATAAGAAAAGTCAGGGTACCTTCCATTGTTTGAAGCATATCACAGACTGCGTTGATACTCTTTCCGCGCATTTCGATACCGTTCACTTCGAGGATTTCGTCGCCTTCGTGGAGGAGCCCGCTTTTGTCTGCTGCTCCACCTCGAATTATCCTTCCTGAAAAAAATAATTGACTTATAGTCAGACAGTAACTTCTCATTGCATAAAACAGGGTCATGCAGAGCTTAGCAGACTACTTCTTTGATTGACGACTTGTTTATTTTGTGGAAATTCATGTTCACTGAGGAATATAGTGGAAAATAGACAAAAGTGTGTTTCTGTAGTGTATCCTTAGCAGACTACTTGTTACTGCAAATCACAGCATTCTGGGAATGACTTTCGACTTAACGCTTCCAATAATTGACTATGACCTGCCTCAAACCGATGGCTGCTTGCTCAAAGATAAATCGTAGGAACCTATGCGTCTATATTTCGGGTGGAGAAATTGGCGAAAATGAATGTCAATCAATTCTAATGGCCAAAAAGACTCTCCTCGATAAAACTTAACAAACTGCCTCTGGCCCGGATTTCTAAAAAGTAATAGAGCTGCTGCAAGCAGTTTCATCGGAACAGAACATGTCATTGACTTCGCTTTAGGTTTTGTTAATCAAACATTGAATATCTGACCCGCAAGAAGAGTTTACAATTCTTCTTGCGGGTCTTCTTGTGACAAAATCTACCAAGATATTCGCACATCCTTTGAATTATAGCCCCAAACCATTATTAGACTATAGCTGGTACCAAATGAATCCAAATGAATTCAACCTACGTTGAAGGTGGATTCATTTAGTACATGCTTGCACCTAATTCAAATTCTATGAACATTAAAAAACCGACTACGACCATAATTAATTATCAATAACAATACAATCAACTTCAGTAATTATGAATTATCGATAATAATAGAGGAAATTACTTCATATTTCTACTTCCTGATTATCAGTTTTAATAATAGCAATCCTTAGCATCCAATATCTCAATTTTGACAAAAGAAAGTCCCGCTCTGTGAAAAATTGGAACCAAGAAATTAATGGCCCATTTGTCTACCAGATACCGCCTCGAGTATTTTTGAGCAGGTTTAAAAACTCGATATTTCAAATGTTGTATTGGAGAGAAATAAAAATTTCATCTATATCAACTACTAACAGCTTTATACTTGATGAAATCAAAATATTTTGAAAATGAAACATACGTATGCTCCCTATTTTTGTAAGCCACAATAAACCCTCGCGGGTTGCAGTAGAAAACCGAAAAGACCCACTTACTTTGAACCTAATCTAAACTAGATTAGATTAAGGGATTGCTAGAGAACCAACCATGAAATTTATAGACATTTAGCGACCGCCTAAAATAGGAGGTAGTCGAATTTTCATATAAAATACTCGAATGTTTTGTGATACTACTCAAAAAATAAATGAAAATACCTCTTATCAATTCTATTCGGAAGAAAAATTCATAGTTCGTTCATATTCGAATTAGTTAATGCCCCACGTTGGGTGCCATAATATAATCACTTGAAAATAATTTGAATGAATCATTTTGTAACCTACTGAAGTGAAGTCTGAAAATGAAGACCCATGTTTCATGTTATTTTTGATATCCAAGACAGGACTTAAACTATCTTACCTATCACTACAGCATCTCCTTCATTCTTGACTGTGGCCCCTAACGGTTCAGTACTTTTCTCGATTTTTATAATTTTGATGTTGTCCTCACCATACCTACGATCCGTTACCGGTTGAGGTACGGAATCGGCAGTAGATAGCGTGGGAGTTGTAGAATCAGCTGGTAATGTTGATGCCACTCCATCGTGAGCCACCATGAGGGCTTCAAATTCATACCCTGTAAATAAATGATTTAGAATTAATAAATCCCGAAATTGTAAAAGTTGTTGATAAAATTGTAATTAAATTTTTGCATTGTCAACATATCCACAATCTTTGGTCAGGTGGAAAGTGATGAAAGAGTAACATAATGAAAAAATGAAATTTAAATAATCCCCGTGGGGTAATATCTGTAAAAATGTACAAAAATAGCAGTTACATCACACTAGGAGGAAGAGATGGTGACTAGTAATTCAAGATCTATTTTTTAAGTAAAATAGAATACTTGTTTTTGCAATGTATTCACCTGTTTCGCAAGAGGGTGAAGAACGGGCTTTTTGGAAGAAATATTTGTCGTTGTTATGTTTCAATCTCTGAAGGTATCTAAAAACCTTCTGTCATGCAACGATCTCAACAATTTCAAGCATTCCTTCTTTATTCTGTAATCGTTTTCAAGGGCATAAATATACTCATAAAGCATAAACACTACAACCCGAGAAACGAGAACGGAACAGGAAAATTCTGGGATTTATGAATTAATCTGTGAAGACTGCTATAAACAGTAGGTTGGTCAGAGTGAGTGGACTATAATAGCCCGCTACAAAACACATTTTTATATATTCGGTTTCATAGACCAAAGAAGTCTAGTGTCGGCTCAACATGCCTTAGGGAAAGACCACATAATAGGTGAGGAATGCTTAAAATTGCTGAGATAGGTTAATGAATAGAAATCAGGTTAACTTTTATATATCTGAACAGATAGTAATCAACTTTAGAAACAATGTCAAAATGTAATAATAAGTGATACAAGTTAATAATTTAATTACCCTTATTAGGTAAAAAGCGTCCAGATGCATATGAAAATATTAAGTAGCTGTGAAATTTAGTGTAAGTCATCTCCTGATAATTCTAAAAATTCTGTCTAAAATATTGTCCATCGACTCGCAAAACGCGTGTGTTCTGATAAGGAAAAGCTTTTTTCAGAGATTCCAATTTTACCTAACACTTGAACTTGTTAATTCCATTTTTTAGTTTGATTTTTGAACTTGTGAAGAGAACAAGATTCAACCAGTAGACTCCAGCAAAAAAACATTACCTACAGTGTTTAGTAAACTCTGCGAAAATCGAATTGGGGATGGAAAAGAAATTGAAATTCAAGTTTTTCCTAAATATTGAAAAGTAAAAGGACTTGGTGGAAACTTCCTTGAGTAAGGAGTTCTACAAATCAACTGGCCAAACAAAAAATACCATATAGTCATATAACAGGGCTACATATCAAAAGTGTGATAGCGAGTTCTATTTCTGACTGTCATTCTTATGGCACAATCTGTGGTAAAAGGTTGAAACAAATCAACTTTATAACAAATCATGTACAAACAAAAAGAAATTTCAAACTTTTCTCCAATGCTCTAAGTTGTCGGTCATGGTCATTGAAGGGACTCCAATGAGACAAGGTTTTTACGTCTGGATCTGTATAGAGCACAGAAGTCTCGTAGTATACTCTTTCAGTAACAATATTTTTAAAACTGGCGACTACGAGGTAGAGATTGAAATTTTTGATGAAATAACTGCTCTGAAACTTCTATGAACATCTCCCTAGTTTGAGAGTCACGCCTGAATGATAAAAAAAGTACGTACTTGAATTTGAAGGAAAATGTTATGTATTTTTTATTTTACATTATCAGAAATGTTTTGTCTATTCTGGGCGAAGGGTGAACTCCTTCTGTAGTCGTTCACAAACATTGTCTTTGAATATCTTTCATCTACCAGAACACAAACTTATGTGCCATCATAGCATTTAATGTGTAGCAAAAATGGTTACCTGTTAAAAGGGTGGCCAATTCTACGGCGTATGCACTTTGGGAGTTCCCAATAGCGTCAAGGCAGTCTCTAAGGGCAGTTTGGGCTGTCGGACTGGGCCTGGGAGTCGTTCTAGTCCTTACGGATTGGACTTTGTTGTAGACGGCCAAAGCCCTACCAAATTGAGGAGATAGAAGCAAGGACTGAATGGCAGCGATGCGACCTTCTAATCCTCCCAAGCCACCACCCGTTCCAGCTTTCTTCAGTTGAAGCTGCAATCGCTGAACTGATGCAACTAAGTCGCCATAAGCTGAAAAAAAAAATCAGATGATGTTTCGTTTCTCCAATTATGTTGAATCCAAATATCAAGGTGGTTTCCTAGTTTTTTTATTATGTGAATCATTATAAATGTTGTCTGATGGGTTTTCCATTGAATACAGGAGCATACGAATGAGATAAAAATGAGTAGGTAATAGACATCCAAATTCAAAAATAAAATTTGAACTGATAGAAGGTGATCTAATGAAATTTGTAGCAGACGAGTGGGATTGGCATAACCGCTTGTTATTTCATAAGTTTATTGTTTATATATGAAACTGTTATTTCGAACAATCAAGTTTGTGCCACTTATCATCGGTTGCAAGTTTAGTTCTGTTCCTGGAGGACCCCGAATCTTGAGAAGATATCAAGATCGATGAGTCTGAAGGATTTTATTTAATTCTCACGATTTGAATATAAAGTTCACTATTCTCCGAAAATGTAATGAAATTGTTGCAAATGACAACGTTATTCGATAAAACATTTCATCTAGGTACTATGTGCGAGGATGGAGGTTATATCTCGTCTTACCGACAACTGACTGGCGAGCTCTATGTTCATTCATATTTAATTTTTGATAGTGGTGGGGTGATGATGTTGATGGTGCTGGGGTCGGGGTGGAGTGTCCATGCGAATGCTCACTTCTCATTGGTCCGCACTATAAGTTCTATTCGAACACGGCCTACCAGCCCGGATTTTGAGATCGTGACTCCGACTATGTTCTTATAAAATTAAATAGTTTCCTATTCATAACTTTCGTTACTCACTCAATCGTTTATGAAGGCATTGTGTTTGATATACATTTTTATGACATCACACTATTTCAGTATTTAACAAAATGTGAAAATAACCCTACAGTTACCGTCCCAATTGAAAATAATCGTTTACCTGTAGGTGACAATCCACTTCATTTAAGTAACTATATGTTGCTCTCTAAAAGTTTGGCTGGTTCAACATACTCAGTTCAGAAAAAAAAAGAACTTTAAGTGAAAGGATAATTTTTGCAATATTTTTATAGCTAATTTTGCGTATATTCAATAGTTTTCGAATTTTTATGAAACTGTGAGAAATGTACTAATCAACAATAAGAATATTATCAAGAGTGCACAGTAGAAAAGTACCAACTTATGGAAATATTTTAAAATCAGCTATTGCCAAAAGCTTGAATTTGGATATTAATATCTGATATCCTAAAAAAACTCCAGGGTATAGTCGAAGTAATCTTCATTGTGAACACTTGAAGCTATCGGCGCTCTCAAAGGTCAAAAAAAACCAGTACAAAGAGATAAGGCCGCTGCCAGCTAGTCCACGTGGCCTGAAGAATTGGCGGTTCGTATTGGATGATTTTTACTAACCGAGTGTTATGATTGGGTGAAACGTTATAAATTTGAATTGAAATTCGATATTGATAGTTATAATTACTTAAAATTTTTGTTATCTGTTTGAAATGTTCCTTGGACATGTACTAAAAGTAATAACGAGTGTCATAACAACGCAGACTTTTTTCTGTGTAGTGATTCCAATAGCGCTGGTGAACAATGCGAAAAAGAGATACCAGTGAATAAAATTCAGATGCATTTGAATATTGAAACACAGAGAGTATGTTTCAATTTGTATAAAAATCTACATCTCAAGTTTGGTTCTTTGAAATTATGTGAAAAAAAACTTGAGGACTGCAATGTT